>PVJA010033435.1:0-23306 GCA_004027025.1 Myocastor coypus | reverse complement strand
ATACGTTTCTCCAGCCGTTTTTCCACTTCATGTATTTCTTTTTTTACTTCAGATGTTATCTCTGATCTCAGTTGCTCTATAAGTTTCTGCACTTGTGTGTCTGCCTCAGATGCTACCCATTCAGAGGTTTCATCTGTATAATTCTCATTTTCTTCCATGATAGTGTCTTCTGTATTTGGTTTGGGTGGGCAGGGGTCCTGAGATTGCCTCCTACTGGCTGATACTTTTGAACAGTTTTATTTAAACCCATCCTAGACATGTGAGGGCTCAGTTTTAGTTCTAATCTAAGTAGGATCTATAATTATAGATAGTGGAAACTTGTATAATTTTAGAGGAAAATTCAAGATGATGAATTATGTGATATGTCACTGCCTTAACCTCCTAATATTGACATTTTATTTTGTCTATTTTCTTTAGTTGAGGAAACGTGTGAAGCTTGAAGGAAAAGAACTTGAGGAATATTTGGAAAAAGAGAAACTAAAGAAAGAAGCTGCTAAAAAACTTGAACAGTCAAAAGAGTGAGTTAATTTCAGTTTTAAGTTTCCATATGTAATTTGAAGTTTTCTTTTTTTCAGGACTGGGGATTGAATGCAGGGCTTCATACTGAGTGTCATTCCCAACCCCAATGCCCCTTTTTAAAAAAAAAAAAAATTCTAAGTCACTAACTTGCCCAGGCTGGGGTCAAATTTGAGATTATTCTACTTTAGACTCTAAGAGTGCTGGGATTAACAGGCTTCTGCTACCCTCCCTGCTTTGTTCAAAAGAATGTAACTTCTAAGACTTAAATGTTCAGTTGGAAATAGTTAATTTTTTTTTAGAACTTCATTACTTTTGTTAACGTCTTTCGAACGGCTAAGCTGTTTGTTTCAGCACTGACACTAATCTGCATCTGTCAATTGGTAGTTGATGCTATGTTTTATAAAATTGATATAATATTGAATATCATTATATCAGTTGAACTCATATTCAGTTAAGAACATTGGGTTCATTTAGTAACACTGAATATTAATTCAGTAATAATTTTATAAATATTAATTTAAAATCTTTTGGGACCTTATGACCTGGATTTATTCCACAATCCTCCCAGGGCAGACATAGACTCCAGCGATGAGAGTGATGTTGAGGAAGATATTGACCAGCCATCGGCTCATAAGACAAAGCATGACCTGATGATGAAAGGTGAAGGTAGTCGTAAAGGAAGTTTCTTCAAACAGGCAAAAAAGTCTTATCCTATGTTTCCTGCCCCAGAAGAAAGAATTAAATGGGATGAGTATGGAGAGATTATCAAGTATGTGAGCAAAACAGACTTTTCTTTCTTACAGATGATAGGTATCAGTGGTGTTATTTCAGCTCAGTAAATTTGGTCTTCTGATCAGCATGTACTGTGTTAGATTCTGAGTACCTTGGCTTGAAAGATATAGAAGACTTGTAGTTTGAAACAGAAGTACAATTGTTGAGGAACACCCAGAAAATTGATGTTAAGGGAAATTAATATTTAGTTGTATGAATGGTTTAAAAAGATAAACAAGATTTTTCCTATGTAAGAAGAGAGATGAAAGACATGTTTTGGAGAAAAACATAGGATAAAGGGAATTTGGGGAGCATTTGTATTTAGTTCAGAAAATGGGTTATGATCCAAACAGTATATGTGGTTTAGGCATAAGAATATGAGTTAGTAGGAGTAGAACTATAGAATATCTGTAAAATCTATACCTACTGTCAAAAAAGAACTGAAATCACATCTGCTAAATTGCAAACGTGAAAGCACCTTTTAGGGGCCCCATTACTTCCCCGGTAAATGTCAGATCTGTCAGCATAGTATGTGATACCTTTCATGATCTGGTTTCTTCTTTTCTATTGTTTTGTATGTTTATTTCATTTTGCTTTATGTTTTGTTTTGATATGGGGTTTTCTGTTGCCCAGGCTGCTCTGGAACTCCTCGACTCAAATTATTCTCCTGTCTTAGCCTCTCAAGTAGCTGGGATTACAAACACATGCCACTGTATCTGGCTTAGTTTCTCCATATTTCTTGTACATTTATTTGTACTTCTTTCATGCTGTTTGAGGATCTAAGTGGACTTAGGTCATTCCTGGATCTAACTAGAAAATTCCATTGTCTACTTGGATCTCTGAAATAATAGCGAGGAAACATAAAGGCTTAAACAACACAAGTGCTTGGCTATGTTTCTCTGTTTTTTTATGTACTTTCTTTGTCTGTTCCATAATATTGTCTTTAGCATGTAGTGTACTTAGGTCATTCTGGGGATTAATGAGGAAAATTCCGTTGTTGCCCTGGCCTTCTGAAATAACTTGCCACTGATGTTTGCTTGCCGTTCCACTTGATCATTAGCCAGTCCATTTAATACATGGACAGTTCTTTTGAGCTTTAGTTTCTTTACCTGAAAACGGGGATAAGAACTACATGAGATTTTTCTTTTTGGGGAGTGGTAGCACTTGCTTTCAAGCCCAGGACCTTGTGTATGCTGGGCAGGTGTTCAACCATGAACTACACCCTCATCCCTCAAGGGATTCTTAAGGCATAGAACCTGACGTGTAGTAAATGGCCCTAAAGCAGTTGTTACTGCTCTATAAACTACATTGAGAGACATTGGAATGCAGAATGTAAATGTCTGCTGCAGTAGCGTGGGTATTGGAGAATAGATGCCTGAATTCTTAGAAGAGTAGAGTGGACTAGGGAGTGAGGTATAGAAAATTCTAAGAGGTTAGAGGTGGAATTTTTAAAATAAATCTTCAGTTTTACTTATGGAGGTGTGATACTGAAAGTAAAATTGGGGAGATGTGTTAGTAGCACACTGAAATAAAGCTGAAGGCTTATGAGGAAACCAAGAATTTTGTATCTGTTCTCAAAAATGTGCAAATGAAGAATCATCTGCTTTCTTTGGACAGAAAGGAAACAGTAGGTCTAAAGGACATCTGAGGAGTTCTTAGGTGTAGTAGTATTCTTGGGATTTGGCAAAGGAAACCATAGAAATTGATAAAAAATAACTATTTCAAAAGAATATAGTGTCAGATTACAAAGTACTTTTCATAGGAACTGTGCTCTTGTAGTGACCTTTCTCCAGTCTTTCACTGTGGACTTTCTGCTCGTCTATACAGTATGCATAAGGAGTGCTCTTCAGTGAGCAAGAGAAATGTGATAAATACATCTGGTAATTGATAGTATGAAATTTATTGGCTTGGGAGCAAATATATGTTTTTCTCTTGAAATTTTTGAGCAGACTGGAAATGTATGCCACCTACCAGTTATACATCTTATATAATGTTAGCTTGCTTCTTACTACTTCTAATTAGAGACTTATTATTTAGACCAGAGGATTTCTTAGTGCCAGAACTTCAAGCTACTGAAGAAGAAAAAAGCAAATTAGAATCTGGTTTGACAAATGGAGATGAGCCCATGGATCAGGATTTATCTGATGTTCCAACTAAGTGTATTTCTACAACAGAATCTATTGAAATAAAGTAAGTGATTTTGCTTTTTATTTGGAAATAGGTTACAAGATAAAATTTTACATTATTTCAAAGTGAAATTTCTCACTATCTTCTGCAAAGCTAATGCTTTCAAAATTACTTCCATGAAAAGATGTGTGAAATATGGTACTATTTTCTCTTCATTAATGATATTTGAGTATACACGTGATAGAGTTAGTTGTGAGAGAGGGAGGGGGGTGGACATTAAATTGTTTTGGCCTTCTCATTAAGTTTTGTAGCAGGTACAAGAGAACAGGCTTTTTTGGTACTGAGAATCGAATCATAACCTCTCACTTGCCAGGCAGCACTGTGCTGCTGGGCTGTATCACTAGACCAAAAAGAATAGTGCAGCTCACAAGTTTTAATTTTTTCTGATTGACTCCGTGTTTGGTAAAATATGCTCCTTGATTCAAATAGTACTAGTACCCTAATGCTAGAAAATTTAATTGACGTTTTTGTTTTTTTGTGTATTTGATACAGGGTCTCACTATAAAGCTCAGACTCGTAGTGATCCTCCTGTTTTCAGCCTCTCTAGCACCGGTATTATAGGCATGTGTCACCATGCCTAGACTTGGTTACAGACTCAGTGCGCCCGGGTTAGAGCCAGTGTGCCATGCACCGGGACAGGGACAGGGATTAAACCCTAGTCCTTGCACTTTCTAAAGCAGGCACTTAGTCTGCTGAGCTATCTCACCTGCCCTAATTGAAGTTCTAATGTCTCCATAGGTTACCTTTTTTTCCTTTCTACTTAGAAGCCTCCCATTTCTACTTAGTATAATTTTAAAGTTTCTTAAGTCATCGGAAAGCAAACTGGTTTATTTTCTCAGTGATACCCTTTATATATTTTCAGGAATAACTAAGGTATAAATAATTCATGTTTATGGTGCAACATATTTTTCTCAAGCTCTCAGTTTATGTATTGTATGCACTTCTTTCTTGATAATAAAAGCCATTTTTAAAAAATAGCTTAAGAATTATCAGAAAAGTAAGCTTAAATAACCACTTCTAATTGCAGAGCCAGAGTTACTTACATAGACTATGAAGGACGCTCTGATGGAGATTCCATTAAAAAAATCATTAATCAGATGAAACCCCGTCAACTGATAATTGTCCACGGCCCACCAGAGGCCAGTCAGGATCTGGCAGAGTGCTGCCGTGCATTTGGTGGGAAAGACATTAAAGTGTATATGCCGAAGCTGCACGAAACAGTGGATGCCACCAGTGAGACACACATCTACCAGGCAAGTAAGCTACCACTTGAGCCAGAAGGAATTAAGCACTTTGTGCTACAGATCAGGAATTAGGAATGCAGGAGGGGAATGAGAGATGGACACAGTGCCCTGTCCTGGTAGAGCTGAAGGTCAATAGAGTTCGAATTGTTTTGGGGTTTTTTTGGTTTTGGGGAGTTTTTTCTTGTTGGTTTTTTTTTTGTTTTGTTTTGTTTTTTTTTTTGGAGACAGAGTCGTACTGTGCAGTTCTGGCTGAACTCACTCTGTAGCTCTTGTTGGCCTTGAACCAGAAGCATCTTCCACCTCAGCCTCCTGAGTGCGGTTACAGATGTTTACATCAGTGCTGGATATTACCTCTGTTAGAGGAAGTATAGGATACTATAAAAGGATAAAGACAGAACCCTGAGCCAAACTTGGAGGTTTAGAAAAAGACTCCTGGGAGAAGTAATAATTAGGCTGAATTCTGGGGTGTTTAGATGAATTGTGAAATCAGTAAGAAAGAGAAGGGCAAAGAATGTTCCAGGCAGAGGGAACAGTATTTGTAGAAAGGAATGAAGAGTATTCAAGTTTATGGAAGAAGCTCACAGATGTCAAGGTTCTTCTAATTGGAACAAATGGGAAACAGGAAGGCAGGACCAGTACAAGAGAGATGAACCCTTATCTGATCATGGGAAACAGTGACAGTTAAAGATAGGAGTGATGTCTCGGAAGGAGTTACAACTAAGCTGGTAAAACATTCTAGGTAAAGCAAGAAGCAGCAACATTCTGAGATGCGAAGTGTGAAACAGTGTGGAATGCTCCTACTATGGAGTGTGCCAGGTACCAGAGGCTGCAATGGCTGCCTGGCCTGAGTGGCGGCACATCAGCATCAGTGGGGCTCTGCTCTTCCTCCCTCTAGTAGTAGTGCAGAACTGGAGGCACCACCCTGGCATTCCTGTTGGATAAGAACAGTGCTGTGGGACTGCAGCTCGCAGCTAAGGTCGAGAGCCTCTGTTTTAGGAAGTGAACAAGGACTTTTACAATCTGCCCTGTTAGGAAAATCAGATGAGTGGAAGATTTTCAGATTTGCATCATAGTATCAGGAAGTGACAACGAGAGGCCACATACCATTTGTTAATTTGTACTCTGGATTTTATCTCCCTGCTTCCTTTTGCACTTCCAGGTGCGATTAAAAGACTCGCTTGTCAGCTCCCTTCAGTTTTGTAAGGCAAAAGATGCTGAATTAGCATGGATAGATGGTGTCTTAGACATGAGAGTTTCCAAAGTGGACACAGGAGTTATTTTAGAAGAAGGGGAGCTCAAAGATGATGGAGAAGACTCGGAAATGCAAATGGATGCTCCTTCAGATTCCAGTGTGATAGCACAGCAGAAGGCCATGAAGAGTCTGTTTGGAGATGATGACAAAGAAACAGGTGAAGAAAGTGAGATCATCCCTACTCTGGAACCTTTGCCACCTCACGAGGTAAGAAAGCTCATGCCTGCTCTGTCTCTCAACTTGTCTTTTATGCTTATAACCATGTTTTCTGTAGACTGATCTTGGGAGTTCTTTAGATTACTCAAGTGGGGCATGATGCCTGTCTCTGTAGTCTCAGCACTTGGAAGGCTGAGGCAGAAGTGGATCATGAATTTGAGGCCAGCCTGGACAGTACATCTAGTTTAAAACCAGCCTGGACTACAGAGTGAGAACCTGTGTCTACTTACTGCCTGTCAAACAAAAAAGCTTACTCAGGACATGTTCCTGTGTTTCTGTGTATCCATTCTGGCTAGAAAATCACAGTTTAAAGGAAACCTTTGCTCAATCTTTGAAGGTATAGAATGATTTCATAGTTTGGTTTTTCAGCAAGGATTTATTTTGGTTTGGTTTTGGGTTTTTTTAAGATTGGGTCTCACTATGCAGTTCAGGCTGGCCTTCAACTCATTATGTAGCCCAGGCTGGCCTCGAGCTCTCCGAGATCCTCTTTCCTTAGTCTCCCAAGTGCTGCAATTACAGATGTGTGCCACCATGTCCAGCTTTCAGTATGCATTTTTAAATACTAAGTTTGAGTGTGAGGGTGACCTGCTGGCTTTCAATCAGATTTCTAGCTTTCTGAGAATGTCATGCTCTTGCATCCCATTGTGTATGTTGTCAGATAAACCTAAATCAGTTTTGGATTTGATACAGTTAGTCTTTTTTTAGGTATAACCATAATGCTAGCCTAGTATTTATTTACATTCTCTTGAGAGAACTATTAATTAGCAAAGATCTCAAGTAGTGAAACTTAGAGCAATATTAGAACTGTAAGAGCCCTTCGTGTTCATTAAGTGTAGTCTAGTGCACCTGTGAATCTGAGCATTTCATTAGATTCCCTTCTAGTGCTGCTCTTGAGATTGTCATCAAGAATTAGATTCTTTTCTGTATGAGAGCTAGCACTCTTCAGACCAGTTTCAGAGTAGCAGCATTAGGTGAGGACCGTCTGCCTTTCAGATTCTAAATCCGTGGTGCCCATTGCATTCACTGTGACAGAAGGGTGGGAAATGGGGTTAGGGAAATACTATCTTCTGAACTAAGCAAAGGACTAGGACTTGGAAACTGAAGGTTTGGTTTAGTTCTGTCTATTGGCCCTCAAGTTGCCCATCTCTAACAAGTGGGTTAGTGGAGGCATATTATTACCACACCTTTCTGGTATTAGGAGGCATGACTAATAAAATTGTGAAACATCAGAAAATTGTGTAGGACTTTGTAATATTAAGTAACAGGTAAATCCAAAATAACATAGAATATGATTTACAGTCTTTTTGAAAATTTATTTATTTGGTACAGGGTCTCTCTATGCACCTCAGACTCATAGTGATCCTCCTGTTTCAGCCTCCCCAATGGAGGGATTCTAGGTGTGTATCACTATGCCCAGTTCTGGGGTCAGCATGGTGCTCGCATATTCTGGGCCTGGCACGGCATGTGGTACTGAGGATTAAACCCAGGTTCTTGCACTTGCCAGGCAGGTGCTCCGAGCAATCTCCCCAGCCTGTGATCTCCAGTCCTGAAATGATCTATCACAGGACTTTGAAGAGTAATAAGAAAATGACTCAGTGGTGCTTCAGTTTATTCAGTAACTACTTTGTGTGTGGTATTTTATTTGAAGTTTTTCTTTTTCCCTTTCACTTTACCCAAGGTGCCTGGACATCAGTCAGTTTTTATGAATGAACCAAGACTATCAGACTTCAAACAGGTGCTGTTACGGGAGGGGATTCAAGCTGAATTTGTAGGAGGTGTACTTGTGTGCAACAATCAAGTAGCAGTCCGCAGAGTAAGTTCTTTTTTACTTTTATTTATTTATATTTATTTTTTTATTTTTTCATTTTTGACACATCAACAAATTGCTTTAATGTTAAGTCTCCCAATGAAAACACAGTTCTTGATCAATAAAATAATGCATGCTAGTATAATAAAAAAGAAGTTTACAGGGGCTGGGGAGATAGCTCCATGGCATAAGTGCCTGCCTGGCAAGTGCAAGGTCGTGAGTTTGAACCCCAGTCCCACCCAAAAAAAAAAAAAAAGAAGTTTACTATAGAAAGTATAAAAAATTCTTTTTTAATAAGGATTGAATTAAACATGTCCTTCATATATTTTGTCAGTTTGAATTCTTCCTTGGTTGGTAATTTCATAAAGTTGAAGACCAGTAATTTATAATAATGACCTTGAAGGGTTTTATGTGACTCTCAAATGATGCATAATTTTATGGTAAACTTTTATTGTTTGAATTCTCTGATATGTATATATCTATGTAAAATTGGTTATTTGAGTATTTGTATTTGATAAATCATAGCGTTGTACATCTAATGAATTATAATCTAATATATTTTGTTTATTATATCTGACTATTAATGAATAGCAGATGTACTAAAAAACTTCTTACATTTGGTTTCTAGACGGAGACTGGACGCATTGGATTAGAAGGCTGTCTTTGTCAAGATTTTTATAGGATAAGAGACCTTTTGTATGAACAGTATGCCATCGTGTAAAGAACATGATACCAAGAAGTATCTGCTTGGCTTTTCTAAGAACAGAGGATTCTTCCTTACTCTAAGCTTTTACTCCTTTCTTTTACAACATATAAAAAGAACCTGTGAGAAAAACTGAACATATGTTAAATTTTTTAAAATGTAAATAAAAGCCTGGGTCTATAGCTCAGTGGTAGAGTGACTGTCACATGCATGAGGCCCAAGACTTCAATCCCCAGCATCAGAAAAGAAGAAAGGTAGAAAGAAGGAAAATTGAAAATGTAAATAGAAGCCATTTTGCTAGTGCTGAGAATGAGCGCCCTGATGCCAATTGGCTTCTGGAGCATAAAGCACCTAACAAGTATACAGGCTGAGAGTTAAAGGTGATTGGTTTCCTGTAGAGACTTTCACCTTAGAAGGGCTTTTTACTTGAATAATACAGTGCAACTTAGCAGACCAGCTCATGGCCTTAGAGAACACGTTTGCATGTCCTCTTGCAAACAGCTTCTTGTATTTTCTGGAATGAAAAAAGAATTATTTGGAAAAGATGTGGTACAAAAAAAAAAAAAACTGATATAATAGTTTTTTTGAGATTAAGTATTTTTTAAAAAAGTGTACGTGCTATGATTCTTTGGAGCTCTAGTATGTATTTTCACAGTCTATATCTGTATCCAGTGATGTACTCTAGTGTGAGGTAGTATGTATTTTGTCCAGGAATCAATTTTTATTTCTCCCATTTCTTATTGTCAAGATTTTTTTTGTTCAGTTTCAGTTACTGTGCCATCATTTGAATATATGTCATCCAAAAAAACTGCTCGATGTGTTAGTCTTACGGGTTCATACATACATATGAGATACAGCTATCAGCTGGATTCTTGTACTTGAAACTGTTCAGTGCTGTGTTTTTCAGAAAAATGTTGAACTTCCTCAATTTTTTTATAAAGTAGCAGGGTGAATTAATTAAAATATGTAAATGTTTTCCTCCCTTAGACTTGATATCTTCTAAGGTTAGCACAGCAATGGTTGGATTTTATGTACATTTCTGCAGAAGTAAGACTGAAACTGACCAGGCACAGCAGCATGTTCTTCTAATCTCAGCTACTCAGGAAGCTGAGGCAAAAGGGTCATAAATGTGAGACCAGCTTGGGTAACTGAGCAAGACCTCAAACTAAAGAGGACCAGGAATGCAGCTCAGCAGTAGAGCTTTTGCCTAGCACATATCAGGGCCTGGGTTTAGTCCCTAGTACTTTAGTTTCTACTAAGTTAGATAAGGTCACTTTTGCTGTCCTGATACTGTATAAACCATTTGTATTCAAGAGTAAAACAATGTATGCAATTTTCATTGGATTTAAGCAGTGAAAGCCATGGTGCCCTATTGTAATTTGTTGATTTTTCTTTTTAAGAAGGTAGCTTAAGCATGGCATACTTTGATTCTTACTATCTTTACACTTAGCATTTTAAGAGTCTTTGTTAACTTTTGTGAAACTATGTGTATTTCAACCCAGTGACTTCAAAATAGAATAATTCATTTTGTTTCAAGTGCTCATAGAACTTTTGTTGTGTATTATAATACTAATATAAGGCTTATAGCCTTCTGACTTTCAAAGCTGCATATACAAGCCAGTGTTTTAGAAAATGAATAGAAAAGGTGCATTTTCTTTTTAGCATCTCAGAATTTTTTTTGTCAAATATATGCTGACATATAATTCCATTTATATCCCAGGGGAAAAAAGCCTTACTTGTTTCATGATTTAAAGTATCTGCTTTTACATATTATATCAAAATGCCAACATTGAAAACTGGCCTTACCTACTGCATCTGTTGGTATATGAGCAATAATCCAACTTCACAGTACAGAGTTGGGTGTGGTGACCCAGAGGATGGAGTTCAGAGACAGCCTGGGCAGCACAACAAGACAAACAACAAACAGCCATTTAAAGGTTGCCACTTAAATATCATTGGAAGAACAATACTTTTGTTTCTGGAGATGACAATGTTACTGTTAGTGGAATGTTAATGAAATTTCTAAAACAAAGACCTGTGTTTTAGCATGTTATTTGAGAAAAATACCAGTTTTACTAATGATTGTGAGGTAGAGCATAAATTCAGAAACTATTGTTTCAAAGCAAGAAAAAGATAAATGTGGACTGTCAAAACCTGCAAATTTTGTAAAAAGAGATTTTATTGTAATATTTGTTGCAATGGGCTTATGTGAGTCAGATATTATTGCAGTTATTTGTATGCTTTTGTGGGCCAGTAGCTGACTAGAAAAAGAAATGAGGAATCCATTTTCTAAGGAGGGCCATTTAACTTTTTAAAAATTGGGGCATAATTAACATGCCATAAAATATTCATTGTTTTAAAATATACAGTTCATTTGGTGTGTTTGCAGAATTGTCAAACCATCATTCTGCTGTCTTGATTCCAGAACATTTCCATCATTCTAGAAAGATACCCCATATTCATTAGTAGTTATTCCCCATTTCCCTTCTTCCTTGCCCCTGTCAACCATTAAATTCCTATCTATAGATTTCCCATAAACGTAGGATCAAGTAATCTGTAATCTTTTATGTCTGACTTCTTTCACTTACCATGATGCTATTTTTAAGGTTCATCAACAATAGAACACGTGTTAGTATCCTTTTTTATAGTGGAACTATAAGCACTGTATGAATATGCAATAGCACAGTTTGTTTTTTCATCAGTGGATGGACATTTGGGTGGTTTCCAGTTCTTGGCTGTTGTGAAAAATACTGCTTTGAACAGTCACACATGAAGCTTTTTTTCCTTTTTGAATATTCTGTTTAATCAGTTAAGGAGCAGGCAGATTGTTTTCCAAAGTTATTGTACTAGTTCACATTCTCACCAGTATATATATATATATATATATATATATATATATATATATGTATATATATATATATATATACATATATATATATATATATATCAATTCCATTTTCTCCATATTGTTTTTAACATTTATTTTCTATCTTTTTTTTTAAAGCAATCCTAGTGTATCTGAAGATATATGTTGTTGAGCTTTCAGTTTAATTTTTCCCTAATGAATGGTGACAAGCATCTTTTCATGTGCTTATTAGCTGTCTACTTCAAAGTAATATATTCAAATCCTTTTTCCTTTTTTTTTTTTTTTTTTTGTATTTAGTGCAGGGACTACAGGGTCTCACTACACACATTAGATTTGTAGTAATTCTTCTGTTTTCAGCTTCCCAAGTGCTAAGATTACAGGTAGGTGCCACCACGCCCAGTCTCAGTAGCTGACTCAGCTTCTTGCCCCAGGGGTGGGGCCAGCACCCAGGTCAGGGATTGAACCTCTGACCATTTTTCATTTTTACATTGGCTTTTTAATGATTTTTTACAATTTATTTATTTTTTTTTTTAAGAATTTTTTTTCTCTTTTTTCTTATTTTTTTGTTTCAATTTTTTTATTGTTTAAATTTAACAATGGTTATATTACATATTTTCATCATCAGATCAGTTTAGATTAATACATATAGGTATATAAGATTGATCAAACAATTAAACATTAACCTTTCTTTTTTTTTTTTTTTTGTCTTTTTGAGACAGGGTATCAGTATGCAGTTCAGGCTGGCCTTGAGCTCACTTTTGTAACCCAGGCTGGTCTTGAACTCACACCGATCCTCCTGCCTCAGCCTCCCAAGTGCTGGGATTACAGGCGTGCGCCACCACGCCCGGCACAACATTAACCTTTCTAAATCCACATTACTTTTTTTTTCTTTTCCCCTTTCTTTTCTTTGAAAGTTGACATATTACATATTGTCCTCACAGTCATTCTGCAGAGTACAGTGTGTGGGCATGACCCACCTCCCTATTGATGTTGCTTAGAAAAGAAAAAAAAAAAAAGGAAAGAATATATTTCTCTTTGGACTAAGAGGAAGCAGATACACAGTCAAAGGTTTTGCAATTGCAGTGGGCCACCAGTGAAGCTTGTGATGTTGGAGGCTATTGAATCTATGGCTTTTTAATGATTAATCGCAAGGTTTCTTTAGACATTTTGTGTATACTAAGCATATATATGTATATATATATAATTACATATATTAAATTTTTTACTTAAAAAATAAAATGTTTTATATGTAAATTATATAGTATATATGTAAATGTATATATGTATGTATGCATGTTTATGTGTATATGCACTTACATGTAAATATATTTTTTAAATCTTTATTTTTTATTTGGTATACAGTCTCACTACAGTACTCAGACTCCCCAGGGAGTACATATGTGTGCCACCACGCCCAGTTTCAATGGCCAGTAGAGCAGTGGGTTCTGGGGCTCCATGGCATTTGGTACTGGGGATCAAACCTAGGTCCTTGCTCTTGCCAGGCAGGCACTTAGACCGCTGATCTTCCCAGCCCTATATGTAAATGTTTTATATATATGTAAGTAAATGCCAGATTAGCTTGAACTTGGATCTCTTCCTTCAGCCTCCTGAGTACCTGGGAACACAGGCATATACCACCATGCCCAGCTTTGAATTAATTTTTGTTGATAGTATGAGGGAAATTATTTCCCCACTGAATTATTTTGCCACCCTTGGTGCTAATTAGTTGTTTCATTGATCTCTGTGTGTCTGTCTTTATGCCAGTACCGTAGCATCTTGATTACTTTGTAAGAAGTTTTGAAGTGCACCTTTGTTCTTTCAGAATTATTTCATCTGTGTTGGTCCCTGGATTTCTATTGGGTTTTAGAAATAGGTGATCAGTTTCTACAAAACTCATATCTGATGGTAGGGACAAAATCATTTGCTCCAGGTTAAAAAACCTTAGCGAATGTGATGGCTGCAAGTGACTGAGAAGCTCTTCTGTCAGCCTGCTTAGTCTAGTTTTGAGTGGATGAGCCTGTGCAAGGGGAAAGAGTTGATGACATCTGCCAGCAGGTCAAAGGCAGAGTTGGGATTGGAACAGTCTCTTCCCTACTTATGTGCCGCTTTAGTTCCTGATTTACCTTCATTTCATCTGTCCTAAGCTATTACTTACGTCAGTAGTGTGCTGAGAAACATGAATTGCTGTATTCTGTCATGGCCTGTGAAGGTGAAAATGCAACTATCACCTGTACTTTGATCATAAGAGTCTACAGTCTTATGACAAGGTTATGGTTCTTTAAAATATTAGTGCACTGATTGTCACTTAAGGTGGCTGGTGTAGAATGAATATGTGAAGGTAGTAGTGGAACTAAAACATGTAGGTCTGCCTACCTGCACTGACTGTTCCATGGAAAGGTTTTTTTTTTTTTTTTTTTTTTTTTTTAATCCTGTCCTTTTTAATTTTTCTGTCACTTTAACCATTTCAGATGTATTTGTAGGAAAATAGCCCAAATTACTAAAATAAATATAAAAACCGAGGCTCTACTGGAAGTGGAGGTAGCTGCTATCACTTCACCATCTCTCCCGGTCGTTTCCACCCCAGCTTGCAACATATGGCCTCATTTTTTGATGTTTTTCATTCATTTTTCAGACTCACTTTAATTCTGGAAGTCAAAATTAGGCCCTTGTTCCCAAGGGCTTATTAGAAGGCTGGAGAATTTTAAATCTTCATTATGTTTCAAAAGAAGCAGAAGTACAAGTGCATGTTTCGTGAAATTGTTCATGGATCCCGCCTCCCCATCCCCATGCTGAGAATGAGCACAGGGCCTCCTGCATGTTAGGAAAGCGCTCTCTTACTGGGGACCCCAGCCCCCAACTCAAGCTCCTGAGCAGTAATCTCCAGCAGAGAATATGCGAAAGATTCCTAAGCACTTACCCACTTCCTGCATCAGGTAAGTATTAATGTTTGATATCCAGTTTGTAGTATTTCTTTTTCACCTGATACAATTATATTCTTTAAAAAAATACACTAATTGTACATTCAGTGCTAGTGAAGGCTTCCAAGCAAATCACTGTAGGAAGCTTTATTCCAAGGATACTGCCACCCTTGTTTTAAATTTGGTGCTTTTTTTTTCTTCAAATCCATTTCCTAAGCTTACTAGAAGTTAAATTTTTTTAGAGGTACTTTGTGGTCTTTGCCCAACATGTCATTACTGCTTCACTATAAATGATGAAAAATTAAAACTCTTAATGACAGACATTTGTTATCACAAGCAATTTTTATGTTGAGTCATTTAATATCAAACTCAAGTAAAAGAGTATACTGAAAATGATAAAAGTACACTACTTTAATTTCCAGGTTTACCCAGAGGCCATGGTATAGGTGACCTTTCCTATTTATGTACCAAAGAACATAAATGCTGTATTAGCTTTCCTGTGTTGGAACACAGTATCTGATACACGTAATTTAAAGGAAGAGAGTTGTAATTTAGTTGACAGTTTCAGGGGATTCAGTCCATCCAGTGATGGCAGCGGCATTATACAGAAGGATGTAATGAAGCAAAGCTTAGTTTGTGGCAGTGAGCAACTGCCAGAGAGGACAGATGGCTGTGAATAGTACCCAGTGCCACACCCAGTGGGCCCACCCAGATGCCCAGAAGTGTGTTCCACCAGTGCCTTGGGCAGCTCCCAGGTCAACTAAATTAGCACAGTTGTCACAAATGCATGAGATCATGCAAATTCCAGTTATATGAGAACAAATCTGAAATGCATGCATGAATTTTTCTTTCAAAGAGATAAACTTGGAGGATGTTTCATAATGCCCCAGAATATTACGCATTGTAATTTTTAAAATTTTTATTTTATTAGTACATGTTTGCAGTACATGCATTTTACAGTCATCTGTTGTTTCTTTTTGAGACAGGCTCTGACTGCGCAGTTCAGGCTGCCCTAGGACTCAACTTTGTAGCCCAGGTTGGCCTTGAATTCTCAGTGATCCTCCTGCCCCAGCCTCCCAAGTGCTAGGATCACAGGCATGCACCATCATACTTGACACATTTCAATTATTAATCAGAATTTCATAGCTGCATTATTACTCATTAAAGAAAGCCTATGCATGTATTTCACCTAATTTTGGGGTATGTTTACCAAAGTTAGGAAAACCATAGTTTTTTTTTTTGTGTGTGTGTAATAAATTCCTTATAATTAAGTAGTTGTGTACTGATCTTAAACCTTTTCATTTTGGAATAATTTTAGAGTTACAGAGAGGTTAAAGTACCCATTATATTTTCCCTTAAGTTCCCTGTTAATATTTTGCCATATTCACCTTACCATTATGTATAAAATGTCTTGAACAGCCCAACTAAGTTGCATTAATGTCTCATTAGCCCTAAACATTTCTTTCTTTCTTTTTTTTTTTTTTTTGTGGGACTGGGGTTCAAACTCACGACCTTGCACTTGCCCAGCAGGCACTTGTGCCTCGGAGCTATCTCCCCAGCCCCTACTTTGGTTATTTTGTTTAAATGTTTTTCTCATTACTTTCTACTTTGTAATTAGGTCTTATGCATAATGTTCAAGCAAGCATCAGACAAATAATCACTAGACAGATTTATTGGAGGAAAGCATGAAAAGGAAAGAAAAGTAGTAGTGATCCTGATCTAGAATGCTTTCTAAGCTAGAGCACATTAGCTGCTAATGATATTAATGTGTTAATATCATTTTATAACTGTCCTTGCAAAAGAACTTTGACTGTCAGTTCATCATGTGGCATCCACCCCCTTAACTCCCCGGTTTTAGGAGTGTCAGGGCCAAGTGCACTGTGTTAAATACTGAGGTGTTCTTTTATTAAACAGTTATTCTTCAATCCTAACAGTTTGGAGTGGGAGGAATAATATCGTCATGCCCCTGGACAAATGATTCCTTGGTAAGCTCAGGATGGAGTCTAGTTATGTAACAGATGTAGGCAACCTGTGCAGTAAATCTGAGAACTCACTCCTACCTGTGGGGAAATGGATTATATGACCACAGTTATTTCCATTTCAGAGACTTAGCTCACCTAATGGGAGTAATTGCCCAAGTGCCCTTTCACTAAAATAAAAAAATAAAAAAAATCACTGAGCCCCTAGCAGTAGTAGCTCTATTTCTGTGTACCAGATGCTGTGCTAAGTACTTTGTGTGCCGTGTCCTAGTTGTCATGACTGGGCTGTACATGTTATATGTTCCCTTATCCTGCCATGTACACAGGAGGAAACTGAGGCATGCAGTTTGCCATTGGACCTGCAGTTGTCGTACATAATTGATAATACAGTGTGTAGAGCTTTTGCTTTGTTATTTGAGTTCTTTCAGTTTTGAGCAAAAGCAGTTGACTACCTTAAGGTAAAAGGGAGTTTATGAGACAGTGCCCCCAGGTGTCTCTTGGGGTCAGGCAGCTGACCCAAGTCCTTTAGGACACAACCAAGGGAGTGAGCCAGCTACACTAGACAAGAGGGGATCAGGCCCATTGTTGGTTTTTGCTAAGTGCCAACTTTGTGACTAGTAGGATTGTGCCTTGTCAGTCTTACAAAGACTAGTTATAGGGCAAGTTGTAAGGATCTAAGAACTGTGACCAAGTTAGAAGAATCAGTGCTGGAAGGCAACACAGCAGATCTCCATCTACAGTGTAGGTGTGGTTGGGAGATCAGGCTCTGGTGTCCAGGACTTCCAATGCAAGACCATGACCCTGTGTAGAGTGTGGATGTTACCTTATACATTAGTTCTCTGGTATTCAGGGATAATGAGACAGAATACTGAGCCTGTCCACGGTCAAGGATGGAAACCAAAGCAAGAGGAGCAGTAGTAAGCACCATCAAATACAGTTTTAAGTAAGTGTTCTGTTCTCTATCACTTCCACTTTCGCTTGGAAGTACGAGGAGACTGTCCCCAGGATCACTGTCACTAAGTAATTTCCCCAGTCTTTAGGTCTCATTAAGTCACTCCTTTCTGAGCATTTACCTGAGGGTATAGGCATGCACCAACCTGCTTGGCTGTTTTACACTTAAACTTGCTCTGAGGGGTCTCAAAGCTTTTTCAAAGTCACAGGGATGATTATGGATGAGTTGGTACTTTCACCGTGCTGCTTGATGGCCAGACCCAAAGAGCATTCTAATGTTTAGCCTTCTGGCCTCTTCATGAGAATCCTTCACACTAACTTCTAGCGCATTACAATTTCCTCTAAATAATCATGGAATTTACACCACATGACCTAATACAAGTCTAAGATTTTTAAAAATCATTTGCTAGGGCAATTTAAATGCAGCAAACTTTCTAGTTTGGGCCTACAATGCTGCATTCATCTTAAAGATGGTGTATCTCAAGTGCAAGGTCGTGGGTTCAAACCCCGGTCCTGCAAAAAAAAAAAAAAAAAAAGATGGTGTATCTATCTCTTCTTGTTTATGTTGCCAAAGTTCTACATTTATTTGAAGTAGGAAATATTAAACAGGAAGGATATGAAAGAAACTGGCTCTGCAGAGTTTGAGCCAAGTAAAAATGAAATAGGAAAAAGTTTATTCTAGAAAACATAGGGCCAGGACATATTGATGAAGATCCTGCATCTTTTTTCATCTTTATTGCTGATTTTATCTGTTCTCCATGGAATAAGAATACAAGTATTCTTTGGTGAAAAATAAAAGCCATTCTCTGCGCAAGAATCTTGGAGCATGTTTTTCCTGGAACGCTCCAGTGGGGCCTGAAAGGGGCATTCTAACAGCTTCTCATAGAATTGTGTGGGTGGGGGAAGGAGCCCAGGAGTTAGGGCTCACGTCGGTGAATCTTTGCTAGTCTGAATGTGCAGGCTCTCTGCTTGACTTACTTCATTTGACATTGTAATAGATTTCCTGGTTGAAAAGATTTATGGCAGGTTAAGAAACTTGTCAAATGCCCTGCCACTGGGAGAAAACAGCTTTGTGGTAGAAGACAGAATTGGTACCTGAAGGGATCTGACAGGTCTGGACAATATGTTCAGTCTAAGCAAGCAAAATGTCATCTGTCTTTCTAAATGATTCCACAAATACATAATGGAGTGATAAAGCTTAGAATCAAACACCTTCCTGTGTGAGAAAGCCTGCCCATATAAAGGGAGTGGACATAGGGCCACATTACTGATAGGGTAATAGACTCTAATTAATAATAAGCCTTCAAATGAGGGTGGTGCATCTTCCTGGCAAGATGTCTCTTAGAGCCCTTCAGTCCATGAGCATTCTCCCTTTTTAATAAATTCACATCATAGAAAAAATTTTGAAGATGTAGGAGAACATATATAAAAAAAAACACCTCAACACTAAATGTAGTACTTTTATTATTTTGGCCTATAGCCATTTTTAATGAAGTGTTGCCCTTGATATATACAAAATATGTATTATGCCCTTAGAGAAAAAACTGCACGTTTATAAACATCTAAAGGTGGCAAGTCCTCCATCATAGGGCTATATCATTACTCAATTCTTCTCAACTATTGGATGGCATCCAACTTTTTTCTCTGCAATCTGAAGCGCAGAAAGTCATACACCATAAGATTAATACTAGCAAATGATTGGCAGCAACCAAGTAGCACTTTTGATCACATTGGTACCTGACTTAGCCCCAAGGAGTTACCAGCTTATTGGAAACAGAAGCCAAGAGGAAGTGAAGATACTATGGGTTGGAGAGCACTGCGGGACTCATGGGGGGGGGCAGGGGTGCTACCTTCCAAAGGGAGCCTTTAGGAACTCTAGAAGCTGCCCCATGGCTGATGGTAGCTCAGTTGCCGTGGTCCATTATCCACCGTAGTGACCTGGCTTCCTTTGGGGAAGAAGAAGAGTTCAACATTTAGCAACTAACTGGGGGTACAAGGAGTACAACACATGCATAAGGACCAGAGTTTGGTCTCCAGCACATATGTGCGTGTGTGTGTGTGTGTGTGTGTGTGTGTGTGTGTGTGTGTATTTTATTTTTTTTAATGAGAGCATTGGTGATCTTCCCACCACTATTTCCTAAAAAATCACTATTACAAGCATTTGCCTCCAGGGTCAGCATTTCATCTGAATTATCTACATCACCCCTTCTTTCTCCTGCTGCTTTAAAAAACTTAAATTTAAGCATACCTCTCAAAACTTATGACTATACCTGAGTAGAGCTAGAACATACTTTTCAAAAGATCTGTTAGAACTATCACTCTCTAAGGACCACCGAAAAAGCTCAGTAGACTAAATGTCTGCTTAGGCAAGCACAGGGACTGGGGTTCAATCTCTGGCACCACATACCCTGCCAGCCCCATCCTGCGGGCCTGCCGAGGCAGCCACCAAGACTGGGTTTGTTGGCAAACACCTGTAATGCCAGCGCTGGGGAAGCTGAAAACAGGAGGATCACTATGAGTCTGAGCAGCATAGTGAAACTCTGTACCAAATACATTTTTTTCAAAAGGCAAAACATACTATCACTATCCTTGTCTTGAGTTTCAGTCATTATTTAAAAGATGTTTCAAGGCTGGCATGGCGCATATGCCTGCAGTTCTTTCACTCTGGGAGGCTGAGGCAGGAGGATTACAAACTTAGGTCTTAGCTGGGCAATTTAAGGAGGTCTGTCTCAAAATAAAATCTTAGAGGAACAGACATAGTGCAGAGGTCCTAGGTTCAGTCTCTGGGAGGGGCACAGTCACTGTGTACACTACAAATACCCACAGGCAGCTTCCAGCAAACAGCCCCAAAAGCAACCATGCTAAGATCTGAGTGACCCCTCCATTCTATGGCTTTGGGTTCCTAGCGCAGGAGACCAACAGTACCTGGGTACTGGCCCAGAAGGCAGAGGTCTATTATTGAACACTTTCTATGTATTATTCACATCCTATTCATTGTTTTGACATAAGCCTCGGTGCAGCCCAGGCCAGATCTGATGAGTTATACTCACTTTATAAATGAGGAAGTAGACTCAGACTGAGTATTTATCAGTGCATCAGTCATGAGGAAATAAGAGCCATAGGTAGGATAAGGATCTGGATTTCTTCTTGTAATCCCAGCACCATGGGAAGTTTAGACAAGAGGACTGCACATTTGAGCCCAGGCTGGGCAATTGAGCAGATCAGTGAGAGCCTCTCAAAATAAAATATAAAAAATAAAAAAATAAATAATGAGGAGCTGGGCTGTAACTCAATACACAGATACACAGACCCTGGGTTAAAAAATCTACAGTTCAGAGTATCCCAAGTGCCTACTTGTACAAGGTTACATTAGACTTCAAAGGCATGCCTGGGACCCACCATAGACCTATCCCCAAGTGGCAGTAGGTAGACTAATTCCAAAAGGGGAAGTCCTCGGTCATATGAATTAGAAGGTAGAAGGGAAGACATTGTTACACAGGAGTCCTCTGTGTTTCTCTGCCAGTGGGATTGAAACTCCAATGGTCATTTTAGCTAAACCGATGGTTTAATCCAGAATCACATGATGTTTCCCTAGTTTTAAATGTTGCCTGTCATGGGGGCATTTTAATGCTCCTGATAGAGCTGTTCTAGACAGATGTAGCTTTTTTTTTTTTTTTTTTTTTTTTGAGACAGGGTCTCACTAGCTCAGGCTGGCCTTGAGCTCACTTTGTATCTCAGGCTGGCCTTGAGCTCACTTTGTATCTCAGGCTGGTCTCAAACTCACAATGATCCTTCTGCTAAGCCTCTCAAGTGCTGGGATAACAGGTGTGTGCCACTATGCCCAGCTCAGATTTAACATTTTGAGATCTCTACCATTCACTTAAAATAGGGAAAGGACTAGTGTCCATAGCAAATTCAGAAATCAAGGGGGAAAAAAATGTATGAACTCAGTAAGAGAGGTACCAAAATGATTAACAGTCTTAGGATTTGTTTTTTTTTTTTTTTTCCTTCATGATTTAATATTTTTATTGTTTAAATTTAACAATGGTTATATTGCATATTTGCATCATCAGATCAGTTTGGATTAATACATATAGGTATATAAGATTGATCAAACAATTAAACATTACCACTATCAATAAACATTACTTTTTCTTTACTTTTCCCCTTTTTTTTTAAAAAGTTGACACATTGCATACTGTCCTCACAATAGTTCTACAGAGCAGTGTGTGGGCAGGACCCACCTCCCTATTGATGTTGCAGAGAAAAGAAAATTCTTCTCTTTGGACTAAGTGGAAGGAGATGCATACATAGTCAAATGTTCTGCAATTGCAGTGGGCCACCAGTGAAGCTTGTAATGTTGGAGGCTATTGATCTAAGCCTCCTAAAGCTCATCTCACCAATCTAGCTCTGTGTTTCATGCATTGTAATTAAGCTTTTTTTTTTTTTTTTTTTCTGGGCGATCAAGGGCAAGCCAAAGCAAGACCTGTATAACAAAGCATTCATTTTTTATATCTTCCAGGGTCAATTCCCTTCAGGATTAAGTTGGGGGCCATATACAGTACTTTGTAGAACTGTTGTTAGTGTCAGCCGTAGGGATGAGTCATGGCCATTGCTTGGCCACTTTGCTTTCTGTGAAAGCCTGAGAGAATGTCTTTCTCTGGGTGACTCTCCTTAGACGCACTATAGTTCATCTATCCCTTTCCTCTGAGGTCCCATAATCTCCTTGACCAAAAAATTTGGGACACCTCTTACAGCAGGGGTTCTCTTATATCCTGAGTCCTTATTGACCTTGAAGGGCTAGGGCCAAAACATTGGCTATCCTCATAGCCCTTCTTTTTCTCCAATTTTTGGTCTGTTAACATACGTTCTCAACCCTCTAGCAGAAAAGCTTTGTGATACTATTATTCTATAACATAGGTACTTGAGCTTATCATCACTGGCTTTCTGAGTATCAAATATCTTTGACTTACCTTGGAAATGGTATTTTCTGACCATCATGGATATTCTAATAACGTTCCATACAATGTGATATAAGCAGTTACACAATTTTGACATAGATATTTGGAAATTCAAGGAAATACAAAATTGTAGCCTGTCAAAACTATGGAATTTGGCCCAGTCTCTTATTTTCAAGTACTGCTCTTGATAGAATGACAGTAACTGAGTTTACAGCGGGAGCAATACACATCAAAAAGACAAGAGTGACATGCATTCCAAGCATAGTTTTAGTGTTACATAGTGCTATGATCAATATGCTGAACCTTTTGAAAGTTCTTGAGACCAATATCTGATTCATCCTGTGTACATAAGTACATGGTTTTGCTCTTGATATGTTTTCTCTTTTATCTGCTTCTAGTCACTTTGTTGTTTAATCCATAACACATTCACCTGTGTTATGCCCTTAAGTTCTTATTTTCTTCTTTAAAGTTCTTATATTAGGGGGACTATACGATATTTACATATGTAGGTCTGGTTTATTTCACTAATGAGTATATGTTCAATATACATCCATTTATATATGAAGTCTTCAAACTTATCATTCTTTATGGATGAGTAATATTCATTGTATAAAAATACCACGTTTTTTTTAACCATTCTTCAAATGATGGGCATTTTGGTTGTTTCCAAGATTTGGCTATTACAAATTGGGCTGCTATGGACATAGGTGCACAGATAACGCTATGATATGATGTTTTCAGTTCTTCTGGGAAAATTCCCAGTAGGGGGATAGCTGGGTTGAACGGAACTTCCAATTCTAGTTTTGTAAGGATCCTCCACACTGCTTTCCATAATGGTTGCACCAATCTGCATTCCCACCAGCAGTGGAGAAGGGTTCCTTTTTCCCCACAGCCTCTCCAGCATTTGTTGCTGGTTGATTTCTTTATGATAG
>PVJA010033434.1:0-23330 GCA_004027025.1 Myocastor coypus | reverse complement strand
TCCCCCCCTCCCCTGCTTTCCCCTTCCATGCCCTCCCCTGGCCTCCCTTCCCCTCTCTTCTTCCTCTTCCTTTCTCTAAGTCTTGGAGTCCTCATTTGGAAAGGAGGTTCTCTAGTGAGTTATGAAATTTGTGTTGCATTTTGTATGACTAATAAATAAGCTTGCATGTGATGCAGAAGGACTCAATTTTTATCACAGCATGAACTCCCCTCAAATGAGCCCCCTCCAACCTCTCCATACATCTGGAGAACACCTACTACACATAAATAAGATAGGTAAGTAGTTAGCAAATATTTGCCTACATAAAGTAGAAATAAAAGTATTAGAAATCAGACAAGATGAAATAAGTATCATGACAAAAGTTTCTGAACTAGCTTCGGTACATCTTTGCTGTATTTCGTTAAACCTGTAGTGAAAGTCCATCATGCACAGAACATCTCAGCAGAAAGCTGTAAAGATGAATAAGACAAAAACTACTGTTCTTGCAAGTTGGTCATACCAGTGTAATGACAGCCACGTTCACAGGTGGCTCTGACACCACACGAGGGAGGAGGTCAAGCGGAGCCCAAGCTGCTGAGGCTTTTCTGGGAACTCAGGCCAGGAGAATTGCTGGTGGCTCCCCCAATGAACTGATTTCTGCACACTGTGTGGGCCGACTCTGGTCCTTGGCTGCTTACAGAGGAGCACAGCTATCAGATCTAGGTGTGATTTTCTATTCTGTGGGAACATGACTTGTGTAAGTAGTTGCCTCTTGAAGAAAACGGAAACAAACCATTGACTTCACAGTTCTTGGAATTTCGATTTGTTTAGGCAACCAAGGGCAGATATAAAATCCTAGCCATTCTCATGGTGAATTCCACCCACAGTGTTTATTTACCCTAAGCAGAATTCCCTTTTATGAATGTATCCGCAGTGCTCCTAAAGCATCCCTGTACCCTACAGTGTATTCCTCTCTACTGGTTATGCCCACACAGGCAGAGCTTAGGATGTCAGTGACAAGCCTCCGACAGGTGTGCCAGGACAGGCTATCTGTATCACTTGGAGCTCTGAAAGGGTCACCAGTACTGGCTAAGGCTATTTCCGATATAAGACCCAATATTTTAGTACAATGGCCAAGAACAAGGTTTGGCAGCCAGCTTTTCCTAGCTCTGGGACAACTAGCTGAATGACTAAAGGTAGGTGACTAAATTCAATGAACTTAGGATTTCTTACCAACACAAGTGACATGTTGACATAATTAACCTCAAAAAGATCACATGAATATACATAGATAGATAGATCTATAGATAGAGATAGAGATATTTAATTTTGTATGATATTAAGACAATAAAAATGACAAAGTTAGATGCTTTAGAAATTGTAAGATTTCAAAAATAGCAGTTACTTCATAGTGTTAATAAACTAAAAGCTAACAATCCCCCAGATATTGCAAATATTATTGTTGTTTTATGGTTGTTAACTCTACAGATGTGTTTTTACTTAGAATTCCTGAAGGAAGGAATTCAGAACAGGATTCAGTAGCTATGGGACTGACCAGTGCCACTTCCTTAGCGTCCCTGCCTCTCCTTTATAAAAAGAGATTTAACTCATCCAAGTCAGAGGACTGTTAAGAATATGAATATCAACATTCTATCCATTTTATGTCTCTGAGAGGCGCCATCTCTGGAATATGTTCTTTTATAAGTAAATTTTAAAAATTCATTCAAAAACAATGAAGTGAGCTCTAGTCAAATTCATTTTAATAATTCCATTTTACAGGGGCTGGGGAGATAGCTTGATGGCCTAAGTGTGTGCCTGGCAAGCACAAGGACTTGGGTTCGATCACCAGTACCACATGTCATGCCAGCCCCAGAACCCTGGGTGCAGCGGCATGACGGATCCTGTACCAAACAAATAAATAGGTAGATAAATAAATAAATGGTTCCATTTTACATATCACACAGCTGAATCCCAGAAATATTAATGTTGCTCAAAGTTATGAGCTTCAGTGGGGACCAAAATAAAAACTTCCTCCTGCCTTACCGGGTTTCACCTTCTACTGTACAGTAACCATTATTACCAGGTGTAATACATCATGGAAATCAAGGAGAAAAAAGATCAGCTGAGGGCGTACAATTCTGAAAATTAATAAATCTGAATTTTAAGCACTACTTTTGCCCTGACTTGTCCTACGCTAACCTCCAAGCCACTTATGATTGTAGGATTTCTCATGCTCTGACAACAAGAATCCAAAGCACTTTATAAGAATGCTAATCCTACCTGCTTCTTGGAGGTGCAATAATAATCGCAACATTCTTTGAAATGGCAAGCAGTCAGAGAAGAAATGTATGATTCAGTGCGCTATTCCTATTTCAATATCAAAGCCCGATGCTGTGAGTTAAGAACAGAATAAAATCACTTGAAATCAAACGGCAGAGGAAATTTCCCCGAGCTCAGCTGCATCTCATTATGGCCGCTCCTCTCGTAGCTGGGTATGCAAACATTACAAAAAGAGATTGCACTGTTCAGGAGGTGAGCTGACGCGCTGCCCGTCCTCCCATGAGCTCACGCTCATGGTCCTTAACATTATTCCAAATCTTGTTAAGTTTAGTGATGTGCGTGCGCATAGCATGGTGCATGCCATGTTGGAAGCACGGAGGGAGATCATTGAAAATCCCAGTCTTTTCATGGCAAAATTCTATTCCACTGCTGTGTTTTAAATGCATGTTTCAATAAGTTTCTTTCCACTTCACTTAAATAAAAGCCTGACATCATGATGTCAAGTGACTCTTTTACTGTTTGTTTTGGAAAATATGGCTGACTTTCACTAAACTATGTTACAGTTTTAAATGGATAGTGAGGGTTATAGAAATGGAAATAAGTGATGCAGAATTTTAGAGCGAAGTCCTTTATGGAAAGCACTAATCAACCCAATATTTGGCATTAACAATTAACACCATAGAAAAATCAAGAGGTCCTCCATAGTACTTTTGTAGGTACCAGCCACAGAACCTTCATGAGTTTATCGAATTTTATCTCCTAGGAGATGACCTAACGAGCCAGCGCCAAACTGCCATCTGTAGAACCAGAGAAGGCACAGTTTCAATGTCAGGTGTCAAGAGCTCTACATTTGTCTCTATGATTCATATGATGCATGGTAAGTCATACACGAAATGTAGATTTGATAATGGAATTAATTCATTATTTCAAACATAGCCAGAATAAATAAGGAGGAAACTGATAAATAGGGCAGGTAAGACTTTAGAATTCACATAAACACTTTGAATTTGACAAGCTGCCACACCTTGCCTTAAGTAGTCTAAGTAATTCAGAGCTGTTAGAGAAAACAGAGTAGAAGGCAGAAACTCATAAAAAGAGAGGCAGAACAAATGGGACAGGCATCAGCATATGTGAGCACATGTAAGTGAGTTTAAGCCTTAATCTGCTAAGTGTTTTGAGTAAGGTATCAATGCAAGAAGGTATATTTTCGGAGCAGAGACCATACCTTAGAGTCAGAAAGATTAAAGGAGTGTATTGTGGTAACTTGGGAAACACGGATAAAGCTGAGCCAAATTAATGACAACAAAATGAAGAGGAAGAATGAACGCAGCTAGACCACTGAGAGACAGTGTTGAGAGCAGGAGAAGACGTAAGAGGAAAATCTCAACTTCCTAAAAACTTGGTTCCAGTTCACTGAATTTTATGAGTTTTGCAGTGTAGTATGATTTAGACAAAATAACTGCATAATGAGGATAAGAAACATACTGAACACCTACTGTGTGCAAAGCAGTGGTTTAGAAGCTAATACTGCTGCATTGACCAAAACTGCACCTTCAGTAGGTAAATAAATAAACTAGCACATGTGAACTATGGAATGTTACTCTTCAGTAAAAAGAAATGAGCTATCAAGCCATGAAAAGACATGAAGGAGCCTTAAAGATACACATTGAAAAAAAAATCAATCTAGAAAGTCTGTATATGAGGGACGATCAGTACACTGAATGTCCAATTTTTTAAATGGCATCACAGTAAAGAACACTTTGTCCTTCAGAATATTCCCCCTTGCTTCTAATACACTGTTCCTGCAGTTTTCTGAAGCAGTTCTCAAAATCTTTCTTCATGTGTGTCTGTAGTTGCGTTCCTGTGGCTGCACCAGTGTCCTGAATCCACTCAAAATCTTTACCTTGCATGGTCACCTTAACTTTGCAGGAGAGCCTGAAGTAGCAGTGGGCCAGATCTACTGAATAAAGTGGACGGGAACACACTGTGATGCGCATAGGGCCCTGTCTTTCTGTTGAATGACACCCAGCAAAGCCTTATTTCTGAGCACAACTCATAAAGATAGGAAAGAAGACTTTCAGATCTGCTTCAGAAAGAGTCGAGAATGTAAAGGTGGTGGTGGTTGATACATTGTGTCAACTTGGTTTCCTGCTGGTTGGAACAGAGGGCCAGCCCTAGGATGCCATAGGCCCACCCCAGAGTGACTCAGCACAAAAAGTGTATAAAAAGAGTTGAGGAAGACTTTGTGCAATCAGCCCTGCCTGGCCCTGCCATGGCTGCTTCCTGCCTGGCTCAGCCCTGCCCTGCTTCCTTAGAGAAGTCCTCATCTTTAGAGGAGCTTGATTTTTGCAGCCATGCCACTTTGGAGGAGCTCTGCATCAGCACAGAATTAGGAAGAGAGACACTTGATGGATGCCACAGCTGTTTCTCCTCCTCTGCTCTTCCTTGTTTCCTGCCACCTTGCAGTCAGCAGAGTATGAACTGAAACCTTCACAAACTGTGAGCTAAATAAGCCTTTCCTTCCTTCATTCTGAGTGTCAGGTATTTGTCTCAGCACAAGTAAAAAGTGACTAAGACAGTTGCTCTTTAAATAAGATAGTTACTTAAAGGCCTCACTGATTCAATGGCGTTTAGCAGGGACTGAGTGAGAGGCAGGAGACAGTATGGCTGTATGGGAAAGAACATTCCAATAAGCAATACATATACAAAGACAAAAAAAAGTGTTGTTGTTCAAGATGTTCAAGAAAAGGCATGGAGAGCAGTGTTGATATTGTAGGTGGAGCAGGGATTCCTGAACAGACAAACAGACAGAAGTGGATTGTGTCAATTTGTGTAGGACTCCACACAGACTTAGGTCCTGGCTTTGAAAGAGATGAGAAGGCATGAGAAAATCTGAATCAGGAGAATGACACCGTCAAATCTGCACTGTAGCAGGTTCTCTGCAGTTGCTACCATGAGAAGACATTGGGAGAAACAAAGAGTGAACCAGGTACAACAGTCAGGACTCAATAGCAATTATACAGGAAAGCAATTATACAGCATGGAAGGTATTGCAACAAGCAATTAGATTCTGCAAGTATCTTCAAGGTAGAGTCTACAGAATTTGCTAATGCCTGGGAGATGGGATGTCAGAAAGACATCAAACAGGACTGAAAGTTTTGAATTTAAGCATTTGAAAATCTGAAAGTCTTTTATTGAGGAGAAAAAGGCTCTGGAAGCTACAGGTGTGGAGATGTGAACTAAGATCAGGAATTTTGGTTTTGGACATGGTTTTGGACATGTTCATATGGACAGCCATATGAAGGTATCAAGTGGGAGAAACGATTCTAGAGACCAGATTTGAGCCCCACAATGGAAGATTGAATTTTGACACATTAGCACACAAAATAAATATGGCTATAATGTCCTTAACTTCAAAATGGGACATAAAAATGGACATTTTTAATTTTTAAAGAGAATGAAAAATGGTAAAAGAAAAAAATTATAAATGATACAGAATGTCACTGAACAAAATAATAGAAATTTGACAATGGTAGTTATATTACATAATATTATCTTCAAGTTAGTTGTTTAGATTACTAGGCATAAACATGCAAATTGAAAGAAAAAAATAAGCATTAATATCTCCTGTCAATAGATCAGCAGAAATCAGCAGGACAATTATCTAAGCTATCCTGAATATGTACATAAATATATATTTTTCTCTTTTTTTTTCCTTCTCCTCATCCCAGTTTTTTCTTCCAGTTGAACAGGTTCTTTTCCTTTTCACAGTGTCTATTGTAGCTTTCAAATTTTACTTTTCAGGATTTTACACTAGTGAAGACAATACGATGTTTACACACGCAAGTCTGATTTATTTCATTTAACAGTATGGTCTCCAGTTGCATCCACTTACCTACAAAACCTTCAAGTTTATCTTTTTTTATATCTGAGTGATATTCCGTTGTATAAAAACACCGCATCTTTTTTATCCATTCCTCAGCATATGAACAGTTGGGTTGTTTTCAAGATTTAGCTATGAGAAATTGTACTGCTATAAACATGGGTTTATAGCATATAAATATAAATATAAATCACTGTGGTCTGTGATGTTTTCAATTCATTTGGAAAAATACCAAGGTGATGAAAAGCTCAGTTGAGTGGGACTTCTAATCCTAGCTTTTTGAGGAGGCTCCACAATGATTTCCATGTACTTATTTGCCATCGAAATTTTTTCACTTGTGATGTGTACATTCAGCTGAGATGTTCTTTTTTGTTTTTTTCAGAACTGGGGATTGAACTCAGGTCCTTGCACTTGCCAGGCAAGTGCTTATTCTACTGAGCTATCTCCCTGGCCCCCAAAGGGCCTGATTTTTTTTAGAAGGCCATTTATTTATTTATTTATTTGGTCTGTCTTACAATGCCTCCAGGCCACAGCAGGTGAGGCTTGTAGAGCTGGGGATCAAACCCAGGTCCCCTGCGCCTGACTGCACTTACCTGAGCAGATGCTTAAACAACTGTGCCAGTCCAAAGGCCCCTAGGCCTGATTGTTTTTTAGTGCTTTATATGTTCTAGGTAGAAGACCTTTGTCAGAAGGGTGGTTGGCTATATTTTTTCTCAGTTTGTGAGCTTTCTTTTCACTCTGTTGATGATTTCTTTTGATATGCAGAAACTTTTCATAAAGGTAAGATCTCAATTATTGATTGCTTGAAGTATTTCCCATATAGTTTGGTTTTTTGTTTTCTTTTGATTTTGTACTTTAGGGAAGGGTCTACTAGGTGCTCAGGGTCTCACTACTAGAGAAGGCTTATAGTGATCCACATATTTACAGCCTCCCAAGAGCTGGAATTATAGTCGTCTCACACCCAGTCTCAATTGCTATCTCAGCACACCCTGGGAGCGGAACTAGCACAGCAGGCCTGGGAATTGAACTTCCAGCCCCTGCGCCTGCTTGCAGGTGCTTTAATCCACTGAGCTATTTGGCCAGGCCCTACAGTTTGCTTTTTATTCATGAACTCTCTACCTAACCCCATGTCTTTACAATTTCTACATATTTTCTCCTCTAGAAGATTTAGTGCTTCGGTTTTAATGTTTAAATCATTAATCTATTTCAATTGTAGTTTTCAGCATGTTGATAGGCATGGATCTAATTTTAGCTTTTGGCATATGGAAAGCCAGCACTTCCAGCACCATTTACTAAGGCCATTATTTTTCTTCCAGTGAACAGTTGTGGCCCTTTTGTCAATGGTAAGATGGCTGAGCATATTGGTAGCTGTGTCTGCATCTTCTAATCTATTCCACTGATCTTCAGGTCTGTTTTATTTGACAGTACCATGCTGATTTTATCACAGTAGCCTTGTAGTATAATTTCAGGACAAGCATTGTGGTACCTCCTGCTTTTCCTCTGTTGTCCAGGATTGCTTTGGCTACTCTCAACCTCTTCTGATTCCAAATGAATTTTAGGCATATTTTCTCTAGATCTGTGAAGTATACTAATAATATTTCAGTTGGGATTGCATTGAATATATATATATATATATAACAATTTTGGAAGTATGGTCATAAGGTAGAAATTTTGTAAAAGAGAGTTTTAACAACAGAAGCTAGAGCACTTTACCCATAATAGTCTGGAAAGATGAGGAACAAATATGACACTGATAAGGCAGAATCAAGATTTTGTGTGTGTGCATGTGTTTGTACCTGTGTGAGAGAGACTGGGGGAGAGAGCCCTTGGACAAGTGAATAAAAAGTTATGAGAATGAATAAATGATCTGTTGATGAGTGAAGTGAAAAATGAAGAATCAGGACTGCATATTTGACAATGGGAAAAATATGAGGAGCTTCAGAACAGTTTTAATGGGAGATGATAGCAAGAAATCTGATTAAAATAGATTCAAAGGAGAAAAAGAAGCTGAACATACTGGTGATAGACAAATGTCTTAAGGAGTTTTGCCATAACTCTAAGCAAATAGATAAGGCTGTAGCTGATTATGGAATATTCAGTATGAAATGAAAGGGGCATGTTTCTGTTTAAACTAAAGAGAAATATACCCAGTTTGATTTATTTACTGGAAAGAAAATAATTTAGAATGCAAACGAAAGGGGAAAATTGCAATATCAATGTCCTCAACTAAGATCAAGGGTGCTGAGGATTTAGTCAGTAAAAGAGAGACAAAATGAATAATATGTAAATAAGGAACATGTGAATATAATTAGCCCTTTCCATATATGGGATATGCTGAGTATGTGAAGATCTTCATAAGGAATTTATAGAGCCTGAATAAGAATGTGTTACTAATTACCCTGCCTAGCTGGGCTGAGTGGATAATTTGCAGTTTTCAGGAAAACCCAAGAAATCAAGAATTTGCTGGGTGTGGTGGTGCACCCCTATTATCCCAGCACTTGGGAGGCTGAGGCAGGAGAATCAGTGTGAGTTCAAGACCAGCCTGGGCTACAAAAGTGAGCTCAAGACCAGCCTGAACTGCATAGTGAGACCCTGCCTCAAAAAGACAAGAAAAAAGAAAAGAAATCAAGAATTTGTAGTCAGTAAAGCAGGACTACAAAGGGCAAATTTATGAGGAGATCTATGTAAAGACATCGTTTCTTTGCAGGTACCACCTGGGGTGGGTTGTGCAACATCAGGTGTTAAGCCTAGATCACTGTTCATCCTGACCAGCAGGTTAGAAAAACAAACTAGACAGGGAGCAGAGGAGAGCAAGGGTCACCTCTACCCACTGTCATGGTTCTGCATTTTTGCAAGGGGAACAGTATAATACTAGATTAAACGTATATAATCTTATACATTTTAGAAGATTATTTTATAATCACCCAAGAATCATCCATGGAGTGTGAGAAATCTGCCAACACACTAAAGACCAAAGAATACAGCTGAGCACTTGTTCCCACGATAATGTCCTGCGTGAGTCAAGCTGAAGACCTAGAGCCCATAATAATCCCTCTCACAAGTACAACTGGAGGCCTGGAGTCCACGACAATATCTCACGAAGGCCTGCTTTACAGAACTGCATCAGAAAAGCCCAAAGTCAGGGATGGAAGCTAGAAAGTCTGTACTGGTGGAATGGAGGATCTGTGCTAGTAGACTTAGAGATTTAACCTGGATTCAGGAAGCAACACTCATGGTAAACACCACAGATCCCCCAAAGCTTCTCCAGAAGGCTAAGCAGTGCACCATCTTCCCATCCAGAGCCAGAAAGCAATGCTCAAGGTAACGACCAGGACTCCCCAAAATGAACCACAGCCATCCTCAGCGACAAATTCCTGAGCTACAACGATGTCCTAACTTCTCCTCTGACAAGAATGATCAAATTCTCCAGGAAAGGAGCATGATCAAGTCCCCCAGCAGAACAGCCCGAGAGAACCAGCAGCTTCCAGCAGCTCCCTGACACCCTGCCAGCAGCTTCTCCAGCTCTTCTTCTTATGCTGCGGGCAGCAACCTCCACGTGGGCCTCCCATGCCCAGCACTGCACTGGTTCAGTTCAGTAGAGTGCAGCATCCGGCTGGCAATCCACTACACCTGCCTGTGTGTCTGTCACACTGTCTCAGCACTACTAAAAAGGAGCTTGGCAGTAGATTCACACTCTACACCAAACTGTGTAATTTATTTTCTGACCCCTCATAACCTAATTTCACAAAAAAAATCAGAAAATATAGCTATACAGGTTGACAACAGTACAATCTATGAATTTCATTCCTTTTAACTTACCATCCTCATGTATCTCTCTCTTTTTTTACCATATTTAAATTTCAAATAAAGGCTATGTCAAAGGATGCCTATAATTCCATATAACTATCACAACCAAAAACTCACCACCTTGCTAAGAAACTATCAATTTACCTTAGACAGAGTTAAGTAGTATTCTCTCATATAAACTTGAGTCACATTGTCACTTTAATATATCATAGCTTCATAAAAAGATTAACTGTTATTCCCTAAAAGAGAAAGACAAATCTAAAAATTTCTTATTATATACATAAATATCTTAATATAAAATAAAAATAAAAACTGCTACAAATGCTGGAACTTTCCTCGGTGAAATTCATAGTGTCTTTCCTCTACTGCCTATATAAATGCTATATAGCATATATAATACTTCAGCTAGTCATGGTTCCTTGCCTGAAAAGAGACACAAATCTTCCTCCCTAAAGATGTTGGTGTTGTTCTGAGATGGTTTTCTAATTTTTCTCTGACAAAATATATGGGTGTTAAAGGGGGCATTCCAAGAATCCCAAACCCAATACACATTCTCATCTGGACCAACTATGTAAATCCTGTTCAGCTCACAGGATTAATCACTTCAGTATAGTGCAGTATTTTATTTGAGACATGGTATCACTATGTAATCTAGGCTGGCCTTAAACTCACTTACGTAGCCCAAGCGGCTCTCGAACTCACAGTGATTCTCCTGCCTCGGCCTCTCTATTGCTGGGATTACAGGTGTGCCTCACCATGCACAGATTTGGTATACTTTTTAAACCTATTTTTCACTGATATCAAGAATATTTAGTTTCCAGGTAACCAGCAAACAATCTTTGTCTTAAAGTTCAATGGGAAAAATAATACCATAGATAAGTCGGCAGCTTACAGTTTATTCCATCCAGGTGGCATGGTTCCAGTCTCACATACCTCACCTCCCAAATGGTGCTGTGAGTCTTCAAAGGGTACTCTGCTATCTTCATAGACCAGCTACTCTGGGTAAGAGAGATGGTCGGCAATATGCCAGGAGCACCGTATTACATGAGCACAAGCCTATTTTCTATGAAATGGGTTACTCTGACAAAAGCAGTGTTACATGATATACTATAACAATGAATACAGAGTTCTGTGAATTCAGATAGTGAAGTTTTCAGAAGAAATATAGGCAAAGAAAGCAAAGCCACATGCAAAGTATATTTAAGTGTGTTCACAGTTAGGTTGCACCGAAGATGGAGGAGCTCGGTGTGGCTTGTTCCCATAACTGGAGGGTTCACCTGGAAAGTGGCACTGTATCAGGAACTCAGAGCCCATGCCTCCTATTGGCACAGCTGACACCGAGCCCAGACTGTAGACGAAGCAGGCTTGGGCAGTAGAAGTCGATGTTGCCGAATCAGTGGGTAATCCTTTCCTGGCCACATGTCACTTTTTTCTGAGTTTATTGGAAGAAAAGGGATGTCCGCAGCCAAGGACTGGTAACAATCAAGATGGGTCATTTTTGGAGGTTCTTCCTTGGTGAGCACTCATAGGAAACACAAATATATATCCATGTGGGGCCTTGTGCTACACGCTCACCACACAGATGCAGCCATGGGCCTTGCATCAGCCATCTTTTCCATTACTGAGACAAAATACCGAGCACCCAACATTGAGAGGAGGAGGGGCTTATTTGGCTTACAGTTTTTCACCAAGGCAGAGATGACATAGTGGAAGGGAATGGCGGAGAAACACAGTTCAATTCATGGCAGTCACAAAGCAAGGAGGAGGAACAAGCCTGAGAGGGAGGTTACCCTGGAGGGCATGCACTCAGTGACGCGTTCCTTTCAGCAAAGCCCCGCCTCCTACAGGCACACTTATCTATGAGCTCAACGAGTGAAGACAGTGCCCCTGATCATGACACCTCCCAAAATCCCCACCTCTAAGCACATGACACCACCGGGGGATACTGTAGATCTAAACCATAGCATCCTCCTTCCTGCTCTCCTAGTTACCAACTTCCTAGACGTGTTGCTAATACACCGCGGTCTACCAAGTAAACCTGTTGTCCACTGCTTTGGTTGCTATTCTCATTGATAAGACAAAATACCCAACACCCAAAGTTAAAGGCGGAAAGGATGATTTAGCTCACAGTTTGTGGAGATTTCAGTCCATAATTGGCTGACTCTGATCCATGTTGGCACATGATAAAGGGACAACCATTCATAGAGGCAGAAGACAGCAAAGGAATGATGGAGAAAGAGAGTGAAACAAGCATTTTTCTGTCCCTTATTCTGTACTCAGTCTACTGGGATTAGGGCCATGATGATCCATCAATCACTCACCCTTTATCTAGGTTCATACATACATAAATACATACATACATATGTAATCATCAAAATATATGCTTAAAATTTGTGTCCATAACTCTCATAAATTAAAACATAAGAAAATGAAGGAAGAAAAGAAAAAAATCTGAGCTTAGTTCATTATAGCTTTATGAATTGCTACATACAACTTTCCATGAAATCAAGAATAATTTTAGATCCAAAAGAAATATGAGTCTTTAGGTTCTCTGTATTGTTTATGTGAGTTTGGACTATATATTCGGTTATTTGCAATATAAAGAACTTCAGCTAGTATATATTCAGATAAAAAAATGATTGAGGGTCATTTTGTAATTTAAGTCACAATTAATGATGATATAATGTTCTAAAAGTTACAACTAGCAAAATAAAATTTTGAAATATGGAATGTCATTAGTGTTTAGTAGAGTGCTGGGATTCAGGATGCTGGGATTAGGGATGGGTGTACCTGCCTAAGGCTGTACTTGCCTATGCAGCTTACCTGAGGCCTTATCTGCTCAAGCCTGATCTCACATATACCACCGATCCTTGATGAAGCAATGCTGCTAAATACGCTGAAGATTATTTTCTTGGATCTGGCAACAGATTCTGATGGTTATCATTGTGGGCCATAATCAGATACAGTACATGACAGAAAGTCAAATTTTGTTTCTTAAAAGCAAAATAATTATCAGCATCAGATGACATCGCTTTATCCTAAAATTCTAGGCACCTGTGGCATGATTCTATTGTATGCCAAAGGCCCCAAAGAGCATGCCTATCACCATAAGCCAGAGCATCGGCTTATGCAGTTAGTCTTCTAAGCAGGCTCAACCAGCTATCGAGTTTCTTTTCATCTGAAACATCTCAAAACTCACAGTTTTAGAAGTTATTTTGTCGGAGAAGCATGCCTACATGAAGAATTTTGGTACTTCTCAAATCCAAAGAGCATCTTTAAGGTTATGCCACTATCATTGTAACAAGTAGATTCATGGAAAACTTTATCTTTTAATTTGGAAGAGATGTACCAACATACCATGAGATGCTTAGAGATATCACAGGTGGAGAGAGCAGTATTTCCTACCCTCTGATTTGCTTATGTTTTACCAAGATGTTTAAAGTAGTTGTTACTCTCATCTCACTAGTTCAGTTAGTATAATATCATCAAACTAGAGGACCAGCATGATGTCTTATGGAGACATAAGAGGTAACAAAGACCTCTTTGGATGAGATTATGATAAAATTGCAGAGAAATTTGTCCTCCTGGAGAGGACAATGAAGGAGTATTACTGTTTTGCCTGCTGAAAGAAAACTGCTTCTGATGATGTTTTCTTGGAAGTATAAGGAAAAAGCATTCACAATAATCACTATATCAGTCAGTAGTCAGGGTTGAGCCAGAGAAACAGAGCCAGTAGGAGATATATACTGAGATAATGCCAAGGAGTCAGGTTATAGGATCACGGGACCTGACTAGGCAAGTCCATAGCACAGCCATCAGGAAGGCAGGCTAAAATACTTGAGCATGGGCCAATGCTCCTGTCTACAGGTAGAGTTTCTTTTTCATCAAGCAAGCCTCATCTTTTCCCCGAAGATGTTTCAACTCACTAAATTAGGTGCTGCCAGATTATCTACAACAATCTCCTTTAGTAAAAGTCAGTTGGTTGTGGATTTTAACAAAATCTACAACATACCCTTAATAATTACACCTAGATTGATGTTTGAGTGAACAACTAGGGACTACAGCCACTTCAAGTTGAACTACGGGTGTCAGGGATAAAATTTCTCCTGTAAAATGAACACATTTGTAAAGGTTTTCAGAACTGGATGAATCGCTTAAGTTTAAAACCATTTCACTTCGGTCTCCAAGGTGCGTTAGTCCCCTGGGAAGGCCAGATAGGCGAATGGCGTCAGGGTGCTGTAAGAATCAGTGCACCCCACATGCCATTGGCTTCATGTCGGTGGTATGAATCTCTGTAACTCTGCAGGAATGAAACATGGCCTTTACTGCATGATATTTTCAAGAGAAGCCATTCCAGGCTTTCACACAGACTTTCCTACCCTCTGGGACCTCTCTCCGTGGGTCCGGAGCCTGTGGTGAGAATCCTTCTAATGTCTAAGTATGCCTCTCCCAGTTATGAAGTCGAGATCTGAAGAAATAACCACTGGTTAGCTTTAGGCCATTCTGAGATCAACTCAAGACAAGATTCTATTAGTTATCTTACCACCTTAAAATCCTTACTCCTTCAGGTAATCTTATAGGTAATTCTTAATCATCAAGGTGTTTTGAGTCTCCACCAATTAGCGTCAGTTCAGAGCCAAACTTTGAATTAGCTCTTGTATAAATCATCTTCCCCACCTCAAGAGATAAATACCCAATACCTACGATTTTAAAAAGGAGAGATTTAATTTCTCTCATGGTTTTCAGGAAATTCATCCCATGGTGTGTGGACTGCAGGGCAGCCACATAATGGTAGAGGTGCAGGGCAGAAGCAAGCTGCTCATCTCATGGTGGCCAGGATGCAGAGACAGGGAGGAATAGGGAACAAGAATGGTGCACATCACTGCAGGTCACTCTCCCAGTGACCCAGCCCCTCCAATAGTCACCACCTCTGAATATGAGTCCAGGACATTTTAGATTTAGGCCTTTACCACTCTCTTTTTCCAATTCATAGTCACACAGGTAACTACAGATGTCTTTAAGGAAAGGAGGAAAGCTATACAGTAGAATCTGTGGCAGGACAGCATAATTCTTCCTCAGAGGATCCTGTCTCCCCTTTATGTGAAGGGCTCTACTTCTGCGAATTGGCTATCTCAGGCTAGGTATTGGCACACTTTCTGTTGCTACAACAAAAATGCCTGAGGACTGGTAAGTTGTAAAGAACAGATGTTTCCGTAGCTTACAGTTTTGGAATCTGTGGCTGCCAGCCCAGTAGGGGAGGAACCATCAGGAGAGCCTGGAAGAGCAATGAAAACCTAAGGGACAGAACAGGCACTTCGGAAGGGACAGCAAATGCTCAGTGGGAGGAAAAACCGGGATGAGGCCAAGGACAGAGACGGATTTAGGTATATATGCAGGATAGTTTGGATAATTGAATGGTGGGTTACTGCTAGTCTTTTGAAAGAGGCAGTTAATGCTTTAAAAATATTTCATCTTACTTTGATTTTTTTTTTTTTTTCCTTTTTGGAACGTCTTCAATTTCTTTGTTAACGTTTTGTTTTGTTTTCTTTAAATGAATCTTACACATTTATATCTGGTAAGCTGAACAACTAATTTGAAGACAGCATCATGTAATATAGCAACCATTGTTGAATTCTTATTACTTCGTTTAGCGAAATCTTGTATCATTTCTAATGCTTTTTTTTTTTTAAGTCACCATTTTATATTCTTTAAAAATAAAAAAAAGAGTCAGTCAGATAGCTCAGCGGATTAAAGCACATGTTTAGGCAGATTCAGAGACCAGGGTTCAATCCCCTGCATGCCACGCTATCCCTGCTCCTGGGGTGCACTGAGACTATGACAGAGACTGGGCGTGGTGGTGCACATCTGTAATCCCAGCACTTGGCAGGCTGGGATTACTATGTGTAATCCCAGGAGGATTACAGGAGGATCACTACGTGTCTGATCTATGTAGTGAGATCCTGTAGACCTTGTACTAAATATATTTTTAAAAAATAAATAAAAATAAAAAAATTTCCAAAGAGATCACACCTTCAGACATAAACCAAGAGTGTGAGGGGTCAGCCTTTGACCTGACACTGATCTTCACCTCTTCAAGGGCCTACCACTGCTCAACACTACCACACCAATGGCCACTGTTTCAACACATGCAGCACAGACTAAACCATGGCCAACTCACATCAGGCTACAACTCTGCTTTGTGGTTATTAAATGCAGACTAAACTATTACAAGACCTAGAACTCTTCATGGCAAAAAAATAAGTAAAATTTTAGTAGACTGTCCACCTATTTTAGTTGCCATGACCAAATCAGCCAACATCAAAAGTAACAATGGATTAAACCATTCTGATTACTGTTTGAGGTCTGAGCCTTATAGTAACCCCATGCCCACTTTGTCTCATCTGAACACCTAATCATGACTTCTTCCGATTATGGCCCTTTAAATTTCCATAATCCCCATTGACTTCTGAGCAAACTATACGAATCCCTTCTATTTCCCCTGCGTTCAAAGAGTTCATGTCAGAGGAAGCATTTCCTATCCTCCTTTCTGACTTACAGAGACCAGCCACCACAGAGCTCTTCAGAAATGAATGTGTGCCTCACTGCCATGTTCTCAGCGCCTTATGCTCTCAGTAAGTTCTGACTGCTGTAATAAGCTGCCATAGGTAGAGGCCTTCAAAAGCAAACACTATTTCTCACCGTTGTAGAGGTCAGAAGTCTGAGATCAGGGTGCCTGCACGGCTATTCTCTGAGACAGCCCTTTTCCAAGTGGCTGCTGACCAATCCTTGTAACGTCATAATGGAGAAAGAGAGCAAGCTAGCTCTCTGCTACCTGACCACGTGTCAGGTATCATCCTTATAAGCTAAGGCCCTGCTTCCAAATATTAAAAAGTTAGTGTCAGGTTTTCAACTTATGGCTTTGTGGGGAAACATACACCAAACATGATACTTAGTAAAGGGAGTGTCTTCTGGGGCTGCTCTCCCAGGTGGAGGATTAAAGGTGAGAGAACACGTCTTCACAGTACATATACTGTATAGATATTTTCCTTCATTTCACAGATATGTTTATCTTAGGTCCCTCAGTTTATTGATGAATTGGGAATCTTAATTCTAATGCTATTTGATGTCCCCAAAGCATACTTCTGATGTGAATAAGCTCCTTTTCACATGAAAAATGAGCTTATTCCTGTCAGTCTGAGAAGACTAAGTAATGCTTAATATCAGAATCCTTGTGTACTGTTATAGAACAGACTTTTATATAACCAATATTATTCTCCAGATCATAAATTCAAACATTATTGACAAATTAATATTCCGATAAATTCACATAAAAATCTTCTCAGACATTGTTACAAACACCTAACCTGAACTGGGTGGAACTTGCTTATTAGAATGACTATCTTGGTGCATGTGACAGGCCAGCCCCGTAAGCAGAACACTGACTAGGACTCAGTCTGGAGGAGGTTTTCCTGCCTGTCCATGGCCCATGCTCAGACAGCCCTTTCATGTGTCTGCACTTTGGTCCCTATTGTTCTCTGCTCTCCTTTGCTGTAAGAATGCCTACTCAATCTTTAACACTTTAAAGGACCTGCAGCTTAGCTCAGTTGTTTCAGTTCTTGCTTGGGCAAATGCCATCAGGAGCAGGGAGGGGCCAAGGGCTCGATCTCCAGGCCTGCCATGCCAGCCCCGACCCCCCAGGGCACACTGAGACAGCAATTGAGACTGAAAGTGGTGGCACCCACCTGTAATCCCTGCTCTTGGGAGGCTGTAAACAGGTGGATCACTGTGAATCTGATCTAGTAGTGAGACCCTGAACATCCCACAGACCCTTCCCTAAAAATAAAAAATAAAATACAACTTCAAACAACCATATCTTTCTGTTAAATTGGCCTAGCTGAGAAAGGGCAGCTTCTTTCCTTAGCTCACGCATGTCTTATGCAGCACCATGACAGAATATTTCAAAATGGGTGTCTTATAAACAACACAAATTTATTTCTTTATATTCTGAAAGCTGGGAAGCCTAAACGTGTGAAAGCCAGTAGATCAGTGTCTGAAGAGGGTCCGCCTCTTCTTGGTTTGCAAACAGCTATATTACTACTACATCTCCAAATGTCAGATGGCAGAGGAGTGAAAGGAAACTGTTGCATCTCTGGAGGCTCCACCCCCACGAACAACCTAGCTCCTAAGGCCCTGCTGTCTAATGCCATCACTCTGGGGATTCACATTTATGCATAGGAAGTCTGGAATAGCCACAACATTGTCCAAAAGAGCTTTGAGGAGGGAAAAACATTGGCTTAGGGAGAAAAAAAAAAAGCTTACTGTTCCATAAAAAACAAATTTAGATACTGTATATGGATAAACACACACTGCAGTATATATGTGGTATTCAAATTTAAAGAAAAGAGTGATTACAGAAAAGTATATAAGGCCTCCTTTACAGGGTGGTAATAAAACAACTATTAATAAAGTGTCCTGAGCTGAGATAGCGTCTGCACATAACTGAGTCTCAGTCCTTCTAATGATTATGTTTTGTACTCATGTCTCTGTCTCTCACTGCACCCTTGCCCTTCAGGACAAGATTCAATTCTTTTTATAGCCCTGCCTAAAACATAGTAGATGCTTTAAAATATTTAAATAAATTAATGAATGAATCCCACAGATAACTATGTGTAAACTTAGGATGAAATCTCGCCGGGCGTGGTGGCGCAGGCCTGTAATCCCAGCACTCAGGAGGCTGAGGCAGGAGGATCGGTGCGAGTTCGAGACCAACCTGGGCTACAAAAGTGAGCTCAAGGCCATCCTGAACCGCATAGCGAGACCCTGTCTCAAAAAGACAAAAAATAAAATTAAATAAATAAATAAATAAATAAATAAATAAATAAATAGATCTGGTTTATTTGGTAAAATACTTGCACCTGAGTCCTCCCCAGCCCTCACTAGCAAGTAAGTTGGGTCATTTTAGTACAAGACTGCTTGTAAATTTAGATATTCAATTCCCCACTATCAACAGTGCAAAGTGCTGTCCCAAATTGCTTTCCAGGTGAGTAATAGCTAGGGTCCAAAGACTATACTCTAACTGATAGAATGTGTCCAAGAGAAAACAGCAAAAACACTGCTATCAAATTGGATTTTCTGTGTCCCAAAGGCAGTGTTATTTTTGACAGGGCTCAATACAAACTACTTCTACACAGGAAAATACCTGATTCCCAGCACCGCCTTTACCCACAGTGTGTGTGGTATGGTAACATGAAAAAGCTACTGGGTGCTCATTAAGGGCAGCCCTGGAAAGCAACGATTGATTCCCCACCAGCCCACGGGAAATAGAAAGGCTGGCAGTGTCTTCAAGGGTTTCAGAGCGCACAGTTATCTAGACAGCTGCTGCTTGCTGCCAACAGCAACTGTCTCTCAAACGAGAATGTGCATTTGGCCTCAAATAGAGATTCTGTGTACTTGATACTGCAAATGGTATTTCAGAACAAAGGTAGATTTGGCTGTGTCCGGTGTTCTTCCATAGAGAAGCCAGGCTCGGCATGCGTAGGTGTAAATCAATTAACCTTTTAGTACAAAGGTAGAGATCAGAGCTACAACTGATTCTCCAGCGAGCTGATTCTCTTCCCTTGCCAAGATGAGAGCAGCTGCCGCGGGAAGCATCACTGCGCAGGGGAGGAGATCCTCGGGAGACTCAGGGTGTCACATCACCCTGCAGTCGGGGCACGCAGCCAGATCAGCACTGAGTCCCACACCGGTCCTAAGCAGCAGCTCAGACTATGCCCGCTATGTTCTCAGGCTGAAAAAGAACACCAGTAAGAGAAAAATAATCAGTGCTGGAGCACGGCTCTGCTAAGAGTGATAGGATCCCCAGTTCCACAGGGAACACAGCTCCTCTGGACTGGAAAGGAAGCTGAGGTGAGGATACTGAGGAAGTCATTAGATGAAGTCTGGATAATAGAGGAAATGCAATCCTTTACCCGGCCAACTATTATATTTCAGAGTGTACCTTTGCATTAAGAATACAATAGCAGGGGAGGTTTTAAAACATGTTTGGCCTCAGGCTGTAGAAGAGTTAGAAAATGAGTGATTGAGCTAATGGTCAATGTTCTGAGACAATGATGATAAACAAGACGCACTGAGAATAAGGCCCTGAGCTCATGGGAATTTTTGCTCCTACCCCGCATCTTTTTTTTTTTTTTGCCTTTTTTTGAGACAGGGTCTCGGTATGCAGTTGAGGCTGGCCTTGAGCTCACTTTTGTAGCTCAGGCTGGTCTCGAACTTGCACCAATCCTCCTGCCTCAGCCTCCCGGGTGCTGGGATTACAGGCGTGAGCCACCACGCCCGGCTCTACCCTGCATCTTAAACAGTTGGCAGTATCTGGTGTTATAGCCTGATTTCTATAGGGAAGGAGTAGCTGAGGACAAAACTTTGCTCAGGTACCTGGGGGATCTTGGGAAGGTGTGTGCTTCAGCCAAAGTTCAGACTACTCTGCGTCCCAAGGTTAGAAGGCCACAAGCAGAGGCTAATAATCTCAGATTCTTCATGAGTGAAGTAGTGTCGCTCAGGTGTTGTCATTTTCTAAAAAAAGAAAATTTAAAGAGAGTACAAATACAAACCAACACAGAAAAAATTACAAGTGATACAGAACTTCACTTAACAAAGTAATATGAATTTCACAGTATTTGATGTAATATGTAGTGTTGTCTTCCAACCAGTAATTCATATTATAAGATATATGCGTGTAAAATTGAAAGAAAAAAATAGATAAATTAAGACGAGAAGAAGGAAAAGAGAAGCAAAAACAATTGAAAAAAGGAGATGGCTTCTGTTGTCTTCCAAGAAGGAGACTCAGAGAGAGGGAGGGCAGGGCTCCACTACATGAAGACCCTGCTGGCTGGGAGTCCATGAGAAGCCAAGGGATTCAGCGCTGTGTGCGCCCCCAGCAACCCCCTGGAGCAGCCATCCCTGCTGGGGTTACTCCGGGACTCTGCTGCCAGCTGTGCCCTGGGCGTGCCACCCAGGTGTAACAGGTACCAGGCCTGGAAGGGCCACCAGGAGCTTCTGTAGCACCCCTCCCATTTGCCTAGCTCTGCCCCTGTCCAGGGTGAATGTGACAAGAGGAAGTTTATGAAACAAAACACACAGAAGAGATTCTGATTAACACACAGTTACCAGTGTAACCAACCTGGCTATTTCAAGCACTGTGGTAGCCTTTTTGTGTATGTTTTAACCTTCGATTCCTGTCATATTATGAAGTTCACCTTTCCCATGATATCACCAACTCTGTAATTTAGATTAAAAAATCCAACATTCAAAACTTCATCCGGGGGCTGGGGAGATAGCTCCGAGGCACAAGTGCCTGCTGGGCAAGTGCAAGGTCATGAGTTCGAACCCTGGTCCCACAAAAAAAACAAACAAACAAACAAACAAAAAAACTCCATCCAATATCACAAAGCTGCTCATAGTGGGTGTGAACTCTTCAGCTCTAGGGTGTGAACTGGCAAGCATTTCAGTAAAGACTAGCACAGAGCTATTAAGAATTCTTCTCCACTAAGACCCCTATTTTCAGCTTCTCCTGGCTTCCAACTTACACCTGAAATTGTTAATGTGGAGGATTTTCCTCCCTGATTCTCCAGTCTCTCCTCCTTCCCATTTATTCAGTGAGAATCAGGGCCTTGATCTGAGTCCAGCTCCCGTCTTAACTAATGTTCCCAGAATGGGCTTCACAGCAGCTGGGGACGTTTTCTAGTTGGACTCCATTAAGTGGGAGCCTGAATATGAAAAAGCCACTACTCATCAGATGACCTCATGAACCATTCCACATAGGACATGCATGGCCTACCGCCTTCCACTCTTCCTTGGAGGGTCCAAACCTGCCTCCAAGAATAAAATCTATAAAAATCTCTCAGTTCTTTTTGTTTCCTCACCCTTATCAGAATATTTTACTGCTCAGCTTCCTTGCACAGTACATAGAGTAGCTTGTGTCATTTCTCATATGTTGGTCTACTTAACATTAAATTTGAGCTTTAAAATGCCATTCAGAATGTCCTCTTTGCTAAAACCATTTTTTATATTCTTCTAACTTCAGGGTGTATGATACCTAGGATTATAGACATTACCAATTTTTTGAAGTCTGCCTTTATATAATTCACAACATTTTACCAGGAAACCATCTTGGAGTGCAGAATATTCTGACACTATAGAAAAGCAGCAATAACCAAAAGGCTGAACATTGCATAAAAGGAAAATGTCAATGTACAGTCAATTCTCAGTAGTTGTTTCAGATTTCTACACACTCGATTCCTGATTCGTAAGATGCATTGCTTGACTACTGTGAAACAGAAGTGTAGATGATAGTGGTGAGGGTGATGGTGATGGGGGTAAACAGCAAACAAATTATTAACTGAATATCAGACAGATAAAAGATACTTATCTGAAAATAAATATAGAGACTATTTTGCCTTCAAGAGAATGTTGAAGCAACATATCAGATCACTACCAAATTCTGATGAATTTGTCATTCAAGAAATTCATTCTGAAATGACCAATGTTTGCTTTTCCTCAAAAACTGGAAAATCAGTCCTGCGGTCAGAATAGAATGGCCCAGTAGCAGCAGGTGCGCTGGCAAGAAGCTTTTACAAAGGAAAGATAATGCCATCAGGAACAGATTCAGAGGAAGAAGGAAAGTAGATCTTCAAAGCTAGTTCACCCAAAGCTTTCTGGCTGTTCTATTGTCTTATGTGCCAGTCCTAGAAAATGTTTTATGAACCTTAAAAAATACTCTCATAACAAATACCCTAGTAGCTAGTGTGTTTGGACAGAAAATATGCAAGTAATTACATGATCTGTATACTTTCAAAATTAACTCACATATGTGACATCAAATGTCCCCAACTCAGAAATCGACTCCAGCTAGCATTCAAAGCAATCATAAAGCTCTACTAGCCCTTGTCTCTCATCTGCAGTCCTAAACTAGCTCACATATAGTCTCTTCATTTCTTTACATACTGCTTTCCAGTTCCTGTGTACAGCGTCAGGCAAAAATCATCGCAAAATATACATCAATGTGCATATGTATACATATATACTTACATAAAATACATCTTATAGGTAGGTATTGCATTTCACTAGTGATACCTTTAAATATCTAAAATATCTTCATCTAAATGTGTATTTTCAGACTGGCCAGACAGCTCAGCACATTAAAGTGCTTCCTCAAGCAGACCCAGGGGCCAGAGGTTTGATCCCTGGCCTGCTGCACAGTTTCTGCCCTCTGAGTGTGCTGAGACGCTGAATGAGATTGGGTGTGGTGGTGTGCACATGTAAACCCAGTGCTTGGGAGGTTGAATGTAGGAGAATCACTACGAATCCAATCTGTGTAGTGAGACAT
>PVJA010033433.1:0-23336 GCA_004027025.1 Myocastor coypus | reverse complement strand
TTGATTGAATGTATGAATGTTTAATTGTTTGATGAATCTTATATACCTATATGTATTAATCTAAACTGATCTGATGATGAAAATATGTAATATAACCACTGTTAAATTTATACAATAAAAATATTAAATGAAAAAAAGAAAAAAATGATGAATTTTTGTTGCAACTGCTCTTTGAATTCAAGCTAATTTGGTAAAGAGCCAATTTGAGTAACTAAAGAGGAGGAGGTGGAGAAAGAGGCAGACATAGAAGTAGAAAAAAAGAAAGGATGGAGAAAAGGAAAAGAGAGGAGAGAGAAAAGATAAACAGGGAGAAGAGAAAAAGTAAATAACAGTCCTGATAATAGGAGTCATAAGTGTCAATGCCTAAGCAATGATGGCATTGACATAAGTGACACAGAGCTAACTAAGTGTGTAGTACAAGAAGGCATGGGAGAGCTGTGGCAGAGTGGAGCTTGAATGTCCCATCCCAAAGGAACAGCCCTAACTTATCTCTAGCTTGTTTTCTTGGATGAAAATAGGCTTCAATTGCCAGGTCTTGTAGCTTGTTTCAAGCAACCATAAATTAAGAATTTTTGCAAAGGTCTTTGCTTGCAAACATTCTGAGTTCCAAAGCAAATGCCTCTCCAGGCCAGATGTTGCGCTGGAGCTGCCAGTTTGTAAATGCTTTCATAAAAGTGGTTGTGATATGGTAGTGGCCTTCCGTGGCCTATTCTTACGTGTGTAAAAATTAATTTTTATGAGTATTTTCACAAGGCAAATCACAAGAATTCCATGATTCAGTGGAAATCTTTAATGATTGACTCAGTGATTTCTTAGAGAACAAGATCAATCTGAAAAGAAGGAATCTCATTACAAACATGATGAAAGATTATATGAAATGTGGGGTTGGGTGGATGTGTGTGCAGCAGTGTGGCGCGGGCAGGTGAGGAAAGGTCATGTAGGCCAATCGTTGACATGGGTGGAACATTGCTTTCATTCTCTTGGACTAGGTAGAACATTACCTCCAAAAATTCTTTAGCAGTAGCTATCAATCTTAAACTAAAAAAACCAACTTCAATGACTTGAAGCAGCATAATGTAGCTCTAAAATTCAGAAATAATTGACATGATCATAAAATTCATGTTCCAACAATGTACTATTCTGGAGTGTCCAGTAACCCTCACAAAGTTGAACAGCTATTATTGTCAGATGATTCCAGAGGGGCCGAAGAGTTGGCTCCATGGCACAAGTGCCTGCCTGGCAAGTGCAAGGTCATGAGTTTGAACCCTGGGCCTGCAAAAAAGAAAGAAAGAAAGAAAGAAAGAAAGAAAGAAAGAAAGAAAGAAAGAAAGAAAGAAGGAAAGAAAGATCATTCCAGAGCTTTTCATCACTGCCTTCCCACCAAAAATCCATGGTTATGACTAGGTATTCTCTCTCATTCCTTGGAAATGACAAATCTACTTTCTGTCTACATATTTGACTGTTTTGCATGGTTTATATAAATAAAATGTAATATGTTTTGTATGCTAGGCTGGCTATTTGTCAAAAGGTGGATGGAGAGGAAGCCCCACCTGGGTAGGAGGGCCAGGAAGGCTGCCCACCTCTACTGGCACACAGCATATGTGACCTACTCAGCCACAGAGCTGTGTGGACTGGCAAAGCAATTAAAGTAAAAGGGGGGTGAAACTGTGGCCATGTGGCTGTGATGGCTATGGGACAGCAGGGCTGATGATATGCAGTTAAGCCCAAGGAGGTGGCCCAAATAGCCAACAGAGCCAGCACTCCCTGTGAGATGGGCTCTGCAGTACAGGCAGAGCCTGAGAAACAGGTGATCAGCCTGTGATAAATTGGTCCATGCCTGTGGCTGTCCTGGTTTGGAAGAACGCAGGTGACATACTGGAGTAAGCCACTACCTAGCTTTCATCACTATGTAAAATGGGCCTGTGGCAGAGGGCGTGTGCACCGCAGTGCCCAGTCCAGACAAGGAGCTGCTGGTGGCACACATGGAGGATGTGGTCCAGCATGAGAACCCCAGGCACACTGGGTCAGTGGCCGCCCTTGCAGCGCCTTTTATTGATTTCTTGACCCATAGTGCTGTGGATGCCATGGCCAGGCTAGGAGATATGGAAATGAGGTGCCACAGTAAGGCGAGGCCTCTAAAGACCACTGACAAAGAGAAAAAGAAGGGCATCTCAGGCGAGCAGGGCCGCTCCCGCAAGACAGGCTGTGGGCCCATGAAAGTCCATGGACTCCAGAACTGGACAGATGGGCTGGCTGCCCTCTGGCCATAGACAGTTAGAGAGGCAGCCCTGGATGTGTGGCTGGTGGATGACCATTCTGCCCTGAGCAGCAATGGCACCCAATCTCCCAGGGCCAGAAGGGGGAAGAAGTTGGAAGAAATCACAAGGCTTCCTTTTATCCCAACTAGGAGGCAGACTGGGATACCCCGATCTTGGGGTTCTTGAGAGAACAGAAAACATGAATGGAATTGACTGTTGACTATTTACTGGTCCCTCCAAGGTGTGAAGCATGCAGTAGCACTGGTGGGCACCGTAGCTGAGGCAATGCTAATGTACAGCAACACAGACCATTTTACGGCCCTTCCTCACACACAGAAGGGCATGAAGGTCACTGTGTCATTGTCCAAAAGGCCTAGGTGGCTTTGGGTATCAGGCACTTGCCCCCACACCTGTATGATGTTTATGGTTCCCCAGTTGCTAACCACAGACTGGGGGTGGGCATACAGAGTGGTGCTCGGCTCAAGATCACGCAGGGAGGATTCCAATGGTGAATTCGAGAGTCTGAGGACATCCGCAACATACATATCTGGTTCTGCCACAGGTCACGTGGGCTGTGTGCATGCAGCGGAGCCAGCTACCTGGAGGCTACAAAGAGATGGCACAGGCTGTCTTGAAGTTGACAAAGCAGACATGATCCTCCCTACCCAGCACCCTTCAGTGTGGTCCATGCAGAGGTCAGATGGGTCGTGGAAAATGTGAAGTCTCTCCCGGACGCTGCCCATCTGGACCAATTTGCTTTCACCTGGAAGGTCAGGTGAGGGACTTTTCAGATGGTGCCACAAGGCTATTTGCAGAGCCCAACTTCGTGTCCTGGCCTAGTGGCTCAGGACTGACCACTGAGCCAAGCCACACTCCGTGTCACTATTTTGCACTAATAATATTGTGTCAATCTCTGATTGCCTTGCAGATGTGAAAGCTGCAGTGCACGATCTAAAGGATGCTCTACTGGCCTGAGGGTGGGCCATGGACAAAGACCAGGGCCAGGGACCTGGCTTGTCTGTCAGATTCCTGGGCGTTAGGTTCTCAGGTAAGACCAGACCCCCGACAGGCCACCTATTATAGGTGTATGTGGACTTGCTAGGTTTTTGGCAGACTTGTTGCACTTAACTCCCCTGCTGCACCCTTTATACCAGATGGCCAAAAGGGGCATGACATGGGGTTGCAGATGCAGTGAAAGCTGCCTGCTGGATGGATGCTGAGAAACTGCTTTGCAGGATGCAAAGAGGGCTGGTGCACAGGTGCAAGCCCTACAAATCAGCAATCCCAACCTGCCCTTTGTCCTGTCAGAGTGGATGACGATGGGCTTGGCCAGAGCCTACTGCCAAAGCAGAGGAAGCAGAAGCACTCGGTTAAGTTTTGGTCACAGTTGCAGAAGGGAAACAAGAGCTGACATTCCCTGATGACTGAGAAGCAGGATTGTTACATGTTGCTCTGCATGCCCGTGAGGAATCATGGGACAAATAGTGGGGTGGGTATGGGTACAAACAGCTCAGCCCAAGAGTGGAGTGGGTGTTAGCGGACATACTCCTGACAGAGAGCCTTTTATTGGGCTAACCTGTTAGCAGCTGAACTGGCAATAGTTTTAGGAGCTGTGACATAAATGGCCAACGCAGTTATCCAGGAAGGATGGACTATGGCACATAATCCCTAGTCCCTATGCAGAAGAGAAAGAGGGACCTCCTGCTGATGCTGGATATACTTATGGGTCTAGCTCTGACCCAATCCTGCAAGAACAGCAGCTGCTGCCCAGTTCAGTACAGAAGTGCCCTAGTTTAAAACTGGCACAGGCAAATCAAGCTAGTGGGCAGAGTTGTACAAACAGTGATTGTGATGCATGCAGAAGGCTCCCTACATGTGTGCATGTGAGCATGTGCACGCGGACAAAGTACATGTGTTGGGCCATGTTGGGGTGTTTGACTCTCTGGCTGCTGACTTGGGTGCACAGAAGTGGCACATAGGGCACCATCCCTTGTGGGGTGCTGACCTGAGGGGAGATACGTGGCCAAAACGCTGACCATGTGAGGTATCACGCGTGGTTCTGGATATAAGCCCCTCCTCCCACCAGGAAATGACTTAGCAGGTGCCTTGGCCAGGCACTGCAGAGACTGACTGACTGTTGGAATAGCATCTGACCAGGGGCAATTTCCGGAGACCCAGCCCTCCAGGTTGAAGACCTTGCTCAGCCCAGGTCTTGAATGTCATGCATCAGGCTTTGATGTTGCTTCTGAATGAGACGGCTCAAAAGAAAAACAGTGACTGAGGATGTGACTCTATTTGTCTATCCAAAGTATATAGTGGGATAAAATTATGTAACCAGGGCTTAGCATAGGTAAATATGCATGCAATGGTTATGGCACCGTGAGGGAATGTCAATTTGTGATAGCAACCTGTATAAGAATTATGCAATAAAGAAATAGGTGGCTCTCTTGCATATTTGTGCTCTGGATCTCTTCTCTGCTCTGCTCCATGCTGCCTGCCATTGTTGCTGATGTCTTGCACACTTGTGTTCTTTAACCTTGGGACTTCACCTGTGAGACTCTCCCTTGAGCCACCTGAACAAGCAAACATTCTCTCTCTCTCTCTCTCTCTCTCTCTCTCTCTCTCTCTCTCTCTCTCTCTCGCAGTACCAGGGATTGAACTCAGGACCTTGTGCCCTTGTGCTTGCCAGGCAGGTACAAGGTACATATACCTCTGAGCTATCTCCCTGGCCCTTGTTTATTTGTTTGTTTGGTACAGGGTCTCACCACGCAGCTCAGACTCATAGTGATCAGCCTTTCTCAGCCTCTCCAGTGCTGGAATTACAGGGCTGTGTCACCATGCCCAGTTTTGGTGGTCAGCATAGCACACGTAGGACTGGCATGGCATACAGTACCAGAGATCATACCCCAACCCTTGTGTTTGCCAGCCTGGACCTTAGACCACTCAAGCTCTCTCTTTCACCCTCCATTCTCCTTTTATGACTGGGCAACATGTTGTTTTAAATGATAAAAACTTATATTTCATAAGTCACATGAGCATTAGCCCAGAATGTTTTGGAACTCTACCAGAAGTTCTAAGTCTTATAAAAGAGGTGATATGAGAATTTCATCATGGTAATAATTGTAGATCTATTTACAAAGGCCTGTACATCTCCAAATTTGGTTCCTGAAGTTAAGGTGATTCATCAGGGTAAGTACAGGTCAGAAGAATTTGTAGGAAAAAGAATAGCAATGAGACCTCAATTATTTTGCTGACGAAGGAAGAGAGACATCTAGGCTTATGATTCAGGCCAAACTCCAGGCCTAAGGACTCCAAGTAAAAGCTAATTTCCACCCAGCTGGTGCTGGAAACTCTCTGGAAACAATTCCTCTAGTTATATGAGTTCAATTTGGAGGAAAATAGCTGCAGTGTGAGTCTTCTGTACAGCTGACCTTCTGTGCAGTTGACCTTCTGTGCAGCTGACCTTCCACCTGAAGTGGTTGTAATTTCGTTCTCCAAACTATGACACTATTAAATAGGAAATGAGTGGCATTAATATTTCACTAGGACAGTAGGAAGCAGCTTGTCCTCTTGCAGTGATGTCCTTGCTAGGATGCCTGAAGAAGCAGTTTCCCAGAGTCCTTCATGCCTGTGATGTCACCAGAGAAGGAGAAGCCTCTGGCACCATGTGAAGAAGCAAAATGGTGCAACAGGAGGTGACAACCGGCACTCAGCTGGCTCTTGGGAGCTGCAAAAACTAGACTGTCAGCTCAAAGCGAAGATGAACATTCATCTGCCTAGTTACACCTGAACTGGTGTGTAAAATCACTAGTGACGAGCACAGAGATGTCATATTCATAATTTTATCAGTGTTTGTCATATTCATAGCAGCTCCATGGTAATGTCATATTTGTGAAATGTTTGGATTTTATGTATCACTATTTACTAGATTTTGAGCATTTCAAAGCTACTTAAACCAATGATTTTTCTATTTTTAACACATATTTCCAAAATAAAATACTTCATTTGTGTTTTATTATTTCAATACATCTTTCTTTTATTTTCCATTATTACTAAAGCTTTATCAAAAATATAATATCTGTTATGGATATATTCTTCAAAGGATTCATTTCCTGAATCAGATCATAACACGTGTCATTTAAATATTTCAGTTGTATCTCTAAAATCCAGAAGACAATTATACGTCACATTTCTCAAGTAGGCTAGTATTTACTAAATGTTTTAGCATTTTCTGTGATGTTGAAATCACTGCTATTCACTTTTCCCACTTGCCTTCGCATAACTAGTGAGATATATTCTCAGCCTGCTCTCATGTATTTTATTTAATTTATTTTTTTAATAATTTTTTTATTTTATTTTTTTCTTGTTTCAGAACTTTTGTTTGGCCGGCCCTGAGGACAGGGCTGGCGTAGCATGTGGTGCCAGGGATCGAACCGTGGTCCCTGCAGTCGCCCAAGCTTTCCTAAACAGGCGCTTTAGACCACTGAGCCATCCTGCCAGGCCCCCCACTGTCATGTATTTTAAAAGCTCTTTAGTACCCAGCTGGAGGGACTTCGGAGCCTACAACTTGTGAAGGCAACACTACTGCCCAGACCTTTGCACAATCCTCTACTGTTTAATTTTAATCTCTATGATGTGAAAAGTACTTCCATAGTCAAAGCACCAAACGTTTCTGCCATAGGTTGGATCAGGAACGCTCGCCGGTGTCTCGTGTGAAGGCTGCTGAGTCACGGGCAGGCGCGAGAGCTGCCTTGGTGGTGTGGGCTCGGTGGTGGGGCCTCCTAGAAGCAGTCGCTGGGGCTGCGGCTGCAAAGGGGTGACTCCCTCCCTGGCTCATCTCCCCACGGTCTGCTTTCTAACTCTCTGGGGAGGAGCAGCTGTCCTCCAGCCAGGCCCTTCCACCACCCAGCTTGTGTCTTAGACACAGCTGGTCATGGATTTAAAATGGAAGCCAAAATAAAACTCCTCTGCTTTAAGTGGTATGTGTTGGGTTCTGTACTATTAAAATGGTGAACACAGATATTGGTATTGAAGGAGGTCATCGCCATGACTGTAGCCGACCAGATGGTTCAGAAGTCTTTGCAACCAGTTCACAGGAGGGATTCAGGAAGGTTCAGAGGCGCCAGGCAGACCATTCCCAGAATGCTGTAAGCTGAGTTTGGTGAAGACCGGAATCCTATGAAGGATGAGCAAAGTGACGATCGGCCCTGGGGATTTATAACGGGCGCTGGTTTGGGGGTCATGCGCAATGCAAGAGTTGTGTCGATCGGCGCAGCTGTCCCTCAGATGTAAGCTGAGCAGCTAGGAGGTCAGGTAATGCGTTCTTGAGACGGTGTGCGGAGCTGCGAGGGTGAAGCTCAAAGCACGATGGAGAGCCCAGGAAGTACACGGAGCTAGTAACACGGAACACCTGAGAAAAGCCACAGGGGGTGAGCAGAGCCAGTCCAGGGGGCTTTGAGGGCTGTCACGGGCGTGCTGTGGGGTGGATGTGCAAGCTGTTCGGGCGCACGTGTACTTGCATTGCCCTGATTACTGGATACAGGGCTGAAGGACCTACAGCGTCTCTTGCTTGGCTTCGGTCTTCTTTTTATCTGCCTGTCTCGCTTTTGCAGTGACAATCTTCACCCTCCATCGCTGTCTTTTGGTTATGTTGAACTTTCTTCTTGATTTTTACAAGGGTTCACAGCTGTTTCCCTAGTGGCCCGGAGCACACTTTGGACTTGGCCTCTTCAGCACTTCAGCACTGGAACTGAGAAAATTCCGGTAGTTCTCAGAGATGGACTGAACTCAGTTTGTACAATTAGATGGACGTGAGTCCTGCCGGGACCAGAGGCGGATCGATATGGCTCGGATCTGGAGTCTTCCCTCAGATTCTCAGACGCATGGAACATGGTTGGGTTATGGGCTGCTCTAGCTGGCTTGCTGATAGCCAACAAGATCTGGTGGCAAGGGCTGGGCCACCAGGAACTGTGGAAAAGCAGACCTGCAGGGACTCCCTCACCAGCTCAGCTCTTCCTCTCTGCTCCCTCACTGCCACCACATGAGCAGATGCCCTTGACTCAGACCCTTTCTTGGGTTGTTTCTACCTTACGGCGAGTTCCACATGGACTTAAAGCATGAGCTGAAATAAATCTGTCCTTTGAGTTATAGGGGTTGAGTATTGTGACACAGTGACAAGGAAAGTGACTAAGATGACTAGATTTGTCAGACAGGACACCTGGACAGCGATGGTGCCTCTGTTCAGAACGGTGTGCTTGTTCTTACTCTCTTCGTTAGTGAGCAGTGTAGAGAGGCAGGTGATGGAGAGCAGGGAGAGATGGTGCCGGTCAGCTGCCAACGCTGAGCCGTGCTTTGCTAGGGAGGCGCGCCCAGGAAATACTAAGATATTCACTCCTGCTTGTTCAAAATCACTGTCATGCGTTCACTATGAAGGACAGCGAAGAGCCCATTTAGGAAGATTCATAAATAATTTCCATGAAAACCCACACTCCTGTATGTGGGAAACTTTGCATAAGTAGAGACAGTAGTCTTCTGTGTCTCTTAATAACCTCTGCAGCCAGGACTACGGGAATTCTATACTGAGAAGCGCGGACCCACAGACACGCGTAAGGCGTCGCACAGCGCGTATCTGCAGGTACTGGCTGCTTTGGGCCAGTCAAGTCTGCCCTTAGAATTTTAGTTTTCTTACCAGGGATGTGAAAACAATAGCAATTGATCAATCTGGTGCTGAATTGTTACAAAGTGAGTTTTGAGGAAATGTGAAATACTCCAGAAAGAAAGAAGGATAGTACCATTTGCCTTCTAAGTGTCACTAGCAATTTCCTGGACTTTTCTTAACTCAAGAGCAGTGCCAGAGTTCTGCGCCTTTTTAATCTTCCAGCTTTCCCAGCATCGAAGAATGAGTCAAACTGTCAGGGCCCTGTAATCCGTATAAAATCAGGAGGACTTTGACCAATCTGTTCTGGGATTTAACTTTTGTCAGAAGCTGATCTATAAATTATATTCAGATATTCGTATTTTAGGTTTTTTTCCAACTTGTATGCATCATGACAACTTCTAGACTGCTAACATTTTAGAAATTAGTGAACACAAAGGAACTAAAATAGCCATGAATGGGGCTGAGGGGATAGCTCTGTGGCACAAGTGCCTGCTTGGCAAGTACAAGATCATGAGTTCGAACCCCAGTCCTGCAAAAAATAAATAAATAAATAAATAAATAAATAAATAAAATAGCCATGCATAATATAATTCTGAAGGAAAAATAATATAGGAATGATATGTTGTCTAAGTTTTCATTATGAACTAAAAAATTACAGTGTGTTGTCATATTACAAGAGCATACTGGAAATCAACTTTATTTTTCTCCTGATAGACATTTATTTATTTATCTATTTATTTATCTGCAGTACTGGGGATTGAACTCAGGACCCTGCATCTTCTTATAGACTTCTACAAACTGTATAAATTTCAATACTCAAATCCGCGACCATGAAAGATTAAGAAGAAAATCCGAGCCAGTTCCAAGCTGGTCAAGCTTGCCCATTCCTTATGTAATTCTATTTTGACTGTCAGTTATTGAATTTTAGGTCTCTTAGCTGTTGAATTTCTGCCAGCTTCCCAGTTGAGTTAACAGACAGTTTTAGTACTAGAAAGCGTGGTAACATTTTGGAAGGTGCGTGCCAAGGAAGCAAAGCGTCCAGGTACCCTGAACTTCCTAGTGTGAGAAATTGCCCTTGTGTTTGTATTCTGTGGCAGGTCCTAAGTAAGAAAAAGAATTCTGTTCAGGAAAGAAAACAAAACCAAGCTAGATTGTTCTGAGAGTGTGGACTCTGTTACATTTTCATTTGTCCCTTGCTTAAGCAGACGAAACACAACACGTTGTCATGTCTCTCACATAGAGAGACTGTCTCAGTACCTCTAGGTGGGGAGCATCTCACTATGACAACCTGTTCTGTTCTGTTGCGAAGATTAAAGAAAAATATCTTTTTTTTTCTTTTACTCTTTTCCCCTCATGTCATCCTCTCTTATTTGTTTTCTCATCCCTAGACTCTTCCTGAAAATCTATCTGAAGAGAGAGAGAAAAAAAATAACAATACACTGTGTTCTAGGATTGTATTTCCTTCGAGCTGGCTGACATCCTAACCCCTCCAGCCACCGCGGCTATTCAGCATGTATCAACTGCGAAAGGTCAGCTCTGGCCAATCCAGCCTGGGGCTGGTCCAACAGCAATAGAGATGTGGCTGAACGCCATCTGGGGACTTGAGCGATTCTCTGGATCTCTTCCACCCTGCAGGGTTTGGGGCACTGTGTCAGGGAAGGTGCTCTGTTTTCAATGGGAGGGAGAAGGCAAAGCCGCCCTCAACAGAAAGGCTTAAAAACAGCAAACTTTTTTAGTTCAAAATGGACATGACCCCTGGCCATTTATGAATAATGCTATGCTAATGTTTGTACCATGTAAACCTGTTCACTGTTCCTTCATGAACTGCAGAATGGCTGCGTTTCTTTGCTATGAAGATATTTCTATGGTTATGTTATTTTTAGAAGTATAATATTAGCACGTTATGGTTTCATTAAGAATGGCAAAAACAAAGGCAAGACATAAAGCAGGTATTATTTACCAAACTATTAGACAGAGAAAAAGTCATGCTTTTCTTTAACTTTTGGTACCATAAATTGCCAGGCACTCTTTATGCCTTTAAAAAGAAATTGAGGTGCTCCTGTAGCAGAGTTGATTTAGGGTTGTTCCTGGGTTTGCTAGCTTCAAAGTTTCCTTAAGGCAGCATGGAGCACGGACTCACAAACTGATACTGTGGGTTGCATCGCTTCCATGGGTCAAAATGGGGCTTTGGCACAGAGCGCAGCCAAGCTGGTCACTCAGATGCCGCTTAGATACCACCCCCAAGCTGCTCCCACAGTTCACCAAGGCACACACCGCGCACACGTGGTGGATGGGGTGAGGGCTGTCTCTTCACAGAGTAACGTAGAAAGGTTCACCAGTGGGAGTCAGGAAATGGAAAGGAGCCCGCAGACAAGTCCTTGCATTTATTTCCTTAGGATTGCTTTCTTTAAAAACAAACAAACAAACAAACAAACAAATAAACAAACACACCACCTTCCTGGGAAACCAGTCGGTGTGTGTCTGCAGTCTGCGTGCGTGCTTGCGTCTGTTCCTGGGTATTCTAAGCTGTGGGCAGCCTGCAGATTTACAGCATAGCATGATATGCTCAGGAGGTTGGTTCCAGGACCCCCACGACATACAAGATTCTAATGATGCTCAAGGCTCCCCCAGCAAAAAAATGTAAAATGCTCACATACATCTTCTTGTATCCGGTTACCTGTGCCATACTTCTGATACTTAATGCATTGTTGTGTTAATGTGGTTAAACAGTATTGTTAGAGAAAGAATTACAAAGAACAATGTCTCTACATGTTCCATATAGATGTGATATTTTGTGAATATATTCAATTGTTTCCACAGGTGATTATGTCAAGATACACCACCTGCGTAGACAGAGGGCCATGTCTCCTTTCCTCCTAAACCCGTGCCATTTTACCCTTCCCCCGATTCTTGCTGCAACAGAACTGTGCCTTATGATAAAGCCCCAGCAGCTAATTTTGCAGTCAATTCTAATTTTTAGGAAACCCAGGACACCACTGCCAGAAGACCATGTTTGATTTTATTTTCTGTACTGTGAGAAATTACATGTAGCTAAAATGATAAAATTCAGTTTTGTTATTAAATAAGCTAGTAGTTAAAACATAAAGAAACTGAATCACAAAATTGTTGATGTCTAAGAGCTCTTGTCATAAGATATGGCAATACATATAGTGAGACCTGTTGATATTTATGCTGGTAGCGGTACAATTTGAATTCTGGTGAAGAGGTTAGAGGCCATACCTAATAAATGAGAATCAGTTCTTCCATTAGCTAGCTGTTACACACTGAACCAGTTACTAACTTAGTCTAGGCCTTGGCATTATTTTCATAACATGGGGTTATTATCTTGGCTGACTATGAAAGACGAAGTATTTATTTTATCTATAGATAATGCCTGGAAAAGTAAATATGGGTCAGCCTGTTTCTGTCTTTGTTTCTGTTATTTGTTTTTGCTTTTGGTTTTACTATTCAAAATAAAGTATTAAAAAAAGAATTGTTTAACATACACAGCAAAAATAAATAGATAAATAAGGTTGTAAGCACCTTTTTGTTTAGATTTGCCCTTCACTGTCATGACTTTTTTTTTTTTTTTTGCAGGACTGGGGATTGAACTCAGGTCCTTGCGTTTGCCAGGCAAGTCCTTACTCTATGGAGCTAGCTCTCCAGTTCCTCTGGCATAACTTTCTGACAGACATCTTCAACCCTTAGGTTGAAAATTATAGTTGTGAAATATATCTGTGTCACAGGTTAACAACCTTAGGAGTATATTTATAAATTATTGTTATGTTTCATTTCTCAGTCACTAATTTCAGGCTTATTAATTGATTTGTTCTTATGTATGTAGACTTAGGACCCTTATTAATTCTCTCAGGTTGTTCTGCTATTGGATTTTTGGAGACAACTTTAAAAATATATGGATGACATGAATCATTTGACCTAAAAATGTTAAATCAGGCCGTTCACCAAGGCTTTAGGGTTACTGCCCTCCACGTTTAGTCCAGGTTTATTTTTACCTCTTATCTCATTACTAGACTGAACAAAATTAAGCTGGAGGAGTTTGGTAACACCCATGTATATGTCATATTGAATGACAGTACCTGCCTCATAAGTAACTGCAAATCTGAATATCTAACATTTACCTCTTAAGAGTATTTTCTCCTGGCATGTCATGCCCACCTTGCCCATGGGGCATGCTGAGACCAGCAGTTGAGACTGGGTATGGTGGTACACACCTATAATCCCAGCCCTTGGGAGGCTGAAAAACAGGAAGGTCAGTACAAGTCAATCTTGTGTGGTAAGACCCTATAGACTCTGTACTAAATGCATTTGTAACAAAGAGTATTTTCTAATATTAATCATAGGAAACACTCACATTTATGTATAATCTTTAAAATCTTTAAATGCAGTAATTGTTTACTCATCATAGTATATCTATGTCATCTTAGTCAAGCACTTAGGCACAAATAGAGACAGTTTGGTCGAATGTTACCAGATAAAGGACATTTTATTATTGCCATCACTTACCTACAAGGCACCCAGTCTCCAGGAGGGCCTGAGGCATGGGTTGCATCTCTTGCCCTTCCTCGGTTGTCCTTGTCCCTGAGGGCGGAGCCATGCACTGTAAGCTCACCTGCCACAGTCCACCTACAGATAAGAAGCAGCTACACAGCAGTTGGACCACAGTGAATGGGTAGCTTCAGCCTGTGTCCACCATATCTGAAGGAAGTATAATTGCCTCTATTTTATTGATGGGCACACTCAACATTTGCAAGGCCGAATCTTAGAATGAAGTAAAACATTGGAACTTAACCCACATTTGTTATGCATTCATTCTGCTTTTTCTATAGTTCCCCTAATAAACTCTATGCAGGCTGATGTAAAAAGGAGGATCTCCAAAATAGAGCTACTATCTTAACTGGAAAGAGAGACGCAATCAGGTGAATAAGATGGTCTGAAATAACTGGCTTAGACTTTTTACAAGAGCCTGGAGTTGGCCCTGGAGGAAAAGACTGCAGTTGACTAAACTTGGAAGATAGACCAGAGCAGAAATACCCAGCAAAAGGAGACACAGGGAGAAGCACAGCTGCAAAAATAGAGATCAGTTAAAATGAGAATAAGATATCACATATTTACTATGTAACAGAACCTAATGTAAGAAAACACTGCTGTGTATGGGTAACAATGGCATTATGTGTGTCTTCTGAACATACAATTCTGCACTTCCCTACTTCATGACTCTAGGAAGTGATACTTGACCTTCACTAGGACTTTGCTTGGCTCCTTTGAGTACACACTGATCAGTTTTGAACTCTGGGCAAATCCTACCCCCACATTTATGCTCGCGGCTGGCTTCAGAGCATTGCTACCTGACTTTAAGCAGTGGGATGCAGGGCTCTCTTCCACAATACCCAGGCATATTAACTATATTATGCCAAACATTTGAGCATTGGAAAATATGAAATATGGAGCTTATTATTTTTAAGGTTTGGTTTTCAAATGTTTAAAAGTATTCAGTCTCCAAGGGAGTACTGTAATTCATTTTTAAGTAAGGAATATCATTTCAATCATGTGAACAACAGCCCAAGACTTGGTAAACAGGATTTTGGCTGTCAGTGCCTTACAATTTAGTCCCAATAACACTGGACTAAATTGGACCTCAGAAGTTTGTATACTCATGGGGAATATATTAATACTTAAAAATTAACTGATCTTGGGCCGGAAAGATAGCTCAGTAGTCTAAAGGGCCGCATAGACGAGCTTAGGCAATTGCTGGGATCAAGATTCAATCTCCAGCACTGCATGCCATACTTACCTCCAGGGCAAGCTGAGCTAACAAGAAAGAAAGAAAGAAAAAAGAAAAAGAAAGAAAGAAAGAAAGAAAGAGAGAGAGAGAGAGATTAACTCATCTTTTAAATCTTCATTGTTTGTCTAAGGATACAGATATTCATAAAATATGTACACATATATACATGCATAAATGTGTATACGAGTTTAATAAGCTTTCTTAGGAAGTCAGTGCTACAACATGACATTAGCCCTATATTCATGGCACTTATTTTTCATCTTTTTAAAATTTTTTTATTTTTTTTAATTTTCATCTTAATCAGATGGTTGGGAGGTCAGAGAGATAGTTCAGGAGCATAAGTGCCTGCTTGGCAAGTGCGAGGTCCTGAGTTCAATCCCTTGTTCTGAAAAAAGAAGAAGAAGAAGAAGAAGAAGAAGAAGAAGAAGAAGAAGAAGAAGAAGAAGAAGAAGAAGAAGAAGAAGAAGAAGAAGAAGAAGAAGAAGAAGAAGAAGAAGAAGAAGGTTGGGCTGCTCTTAATGAGAAGTCCTCATCACTCCATACTTAAGAAACAAAGCTGAATGAACGTTCTGTTTTCACACAGGAAAGCCAAGTAATGAATTTTATACATAGAGTAAATAAAGGTGCCAAAACTATTGGATTAATACATTGTAGGGGAGGGATATGACAGCAAGCTCAATGAGGGGGCCTGGTTACCCTAAGACTCATTAAAGGAAAACAACCTGAGCAAGCCTGTCTGCACAGTAGGGAGCTGCTTCTTGGTGCTCCGTAGCATCTCTCAGCACTGAAGCACTGACAAAGTGGTGAAATTGTTTTAAAAAATTTAGAGGTCCTATTATAAGAATCAAATTTTTACTAGTTAAAAGGGAATTTTTGTTTAAAATATATAATGGGGGCTGAGGAATGGCAGTCTAAGAGCCTGCCTGGCAAGTGCAAGGACCCAAGTTTGATCCCCAGTACTACATGCAGTGTCGGCCCCAAAACCAGGCATGGTGGTGCGCCCCTGTAATTCTAGTGCTGAGGTGGCTGAGACAGGAGGATCACTGTGCATCTGAGCTATGTAGTGAGACTCTGTATCAAAAGAATAAATAAAATAGAATATGCAATGGGTAGCAAACATGGCCTATAAATGGTTATTTAATGTGATACTTTAACTGGTAGTAAATAATTTTGTTCTTATCTATCAGTTAGGGAAGTTTTTTAAAAAATAATTAATAGCTTTCTTCTAGTATAACATCACAAAGCAGGTGCAGACCAGTGTTGTACCATTATGCTTACTAATAATTCTATGCTCCATTTCTGCTGTTAGAATTTTCTGTAATTAACTGAGGTAGAGGTACACAAGAAGAACACACAGCATAATTTATGAGGGGGGATCAACGGTTTAAAAGAATGTTCTTTGTTTAAACTGTTTTTCTTTTCAATAGCTTGACTTACTCAAGAGCAAGAGAAGACCCTTGACTTCATTTCTAAAGCAATGAATTTTCAAAGCGAAATCCACGCTTGCCATCTGTTTTTCTCAGCAGCTGAAATGATCTTCCTGACTGCATCACTTTGGATGTTCACAAGCTCATTCAGCAAAGTATAGCTTCATTTGAGGCAAGCACTCTCATCTCCACTGGAAGCACTTGGGACTGCTCCTTCCTAAATATTTCTATTTAGGAATGCATGTGAGATGCATTCCTGGCTGTTGAAACCACTGGGCCACTTGCATTGTTACCCACGTTTAGAATCACTGCCCACTACTCCTTCTTTGCCTCTGGCAGAGGCTTGTGGTATAAGTAAGTTCATATGGCTGACAGGAAAGAAAGAAGGAACATATGTGTTACCAAGTCCAGTACATCAAAGGGTACGCATGGCTTCAACCAAAATTAAGACCAGGAGTGCCTCAGAGAGAAGCTCCTGGGATATTTGGGCAGGTTGTGCTGCTATGGAATGCTTTCTATCCCTGCTAATACTCCTTCCTGCTCCCACCTTCAGCCCCCATCCCAGTACTTAACAAAGCTGCTGGTAACTGTGACAATAGTGATGTGAAAGTCTGAATAATCAGAAAAAGGGTTTGAATATGTTCACACCACAAATGCAAGCCTTACAGACTTTTATTTTCTAAGGATGCCTCCATAGCGTATGATGTTTTAAGTTCACTCACATAAACGACTTTGTGTCGTAGAAGCCTGCCTTATACTTTTCTTAGCTATGCATGATAGACACTTCAGAAACCTTTGGTCAGCTCCTGCCAGAACGCACCTGACAGTCAGATGTCTAGTGTCTTTCTTTTTAATTCTATTTTTACAGAAACGCGACATAGATAATGAAAACCTAATCTCTCCTCTTAAAACACAACTATTCTCTACATTTTACTGTCTATAAATTTTTACATGCCTCCTAGTGCTAATATTTTTCTTTTGCATAAAATTATTCTTTGGTAAAGATGTTTCTCCAAAAATCTTAGAACCATTGAATGATTTTCACTCTTCCCCATAAAATTTGGGAACAGAAAAAGAGAATTTCTACATTATTTCTTTTGTGTTCTTCCCTCCTTCCCTCCTTCCTTCCTTCCTTCCTTCTTTCCTTCCTTTCCTTCCTTCTGTCCTTCCCTCCCCATCTTCTTTCCTTCCTTCTTTCCTTCTTTCCTTCCTCCCTCCTTCCCTCCATATCTCTCTCTCTTTCTTTCTTTCTTTTATCTTTCCCTAATGCCTTTGTTTTTAAGATCAAGGTCTTTGATGACAGAATCCATAGTAATTTCCTTATATTCCTCAAAAATGCTATTCAACTTTAAACTGTGACATTCATAACTGACATTATTTTTCATTTAGGAGGATTTAATAAATATCATCAGCAAAGGTGCTGGCAAGTAAACCAAACTGACCTCTGATTTTCATTTAAAATTAAACATGTAGATAAAGAGACTGACTTACAATTAAACCTTTTTTTGACAGTTTCAAAACATGTTAGTAGTACACTCCCAATATTTGATATAATGCATGTTACTGTCCTACTAGTAGTTATACAGAACACTGAGTGTAGACATGATAATTTTTTAATCACTACTGATACAAAAAATTTCTTCTCATTGAACTAAGAGAAAATAGTTGTTTACATAATCCAATGTTCCATAATCACAGTGAGTTATTGGAAAAACTGGCAATGTTGGAAGCTTTTGATTTAAGCCTTTTACAGCTCAGCATACTAATCTAGATTTACGTTTTATGCCTCGTGGTTAAACTTTTTTGCTGGGTGGTTAAGGGCAAGTTAAAGCAAGACATGTATAACAAAATGTAACTTTTGTATCTCCCAAAGTCAGTCAGATCCCCTCAGGATTTACTTTGAAACCAGGCACAATGCTTTGTAGAAATGTTTTCAGTGTCAACCATCTGGAGGAGTCACCACCGTTGCTTAATCAGTTTGCTTTCTGTGAAAGCTTGAGAGAATGTTTTCTCTCTAGGTGACTCTCCTTAGGCACACTATATATTTTCAGTCCCTTTCTTCTGCAGCCCCATAATCTCCATGAACAGAAAATTTGGGAAATCACTGAGGTATAGAATGTTACAGCACAGGTTCTCATGTGTTCTGAGTCCTTACTGACCTTGAAGGGCTAGGGCCAAATATTGGCTATAGTTGTAGCCCTTCTATTTCTCTAATTTTTGGCCTACAAACTTATATTCTCAACCCTCAAGAAGAAAAGCTTCATGATACTATTACTCTATAACATTGGTACTTGAGCTTAACAACACTATATTTCTCAACGTCAAACATCTTAGACTTAACTTGGAATTGGTGTTATCTATCAATTATTAATATTCTAATAAATCTCTATAGAATGTGATAAAAGCAGTTACACACTTTTACACAGAAATTTAGTAAGCCAATAACATGCAAAATTATAGCCTGTTCATCTACAGTATTTTTCCCTAGTCTCTTACTCTCATTTAATACCCTTTTTTGTTTTCTTGCAAACCAACCATTTACATGAGAGAGAGTATAGTAGTAACTGAAATTACATTCAAAGCAGCACACATCTTAAAGACCAGAATGACAGGCGTCCTAAGCATAGTTTTAGTGTTACACATTGCTATCTTCAATGTGCTAAACGTTTTGAAGTTTCTTAGGACCATTATTTAATTCATCCGATGCATGGTTTTGCTCCTGCCATGTTTCCTTTGATTTCTGCTTGCAGTCACTTTGTTATTTAACCCTTAAGTCCTTGATTTCCATTCAGTTGTGTTATGCCTCTCTATTTTTATTTCTTCTTTGGAGTTCTTATGCTAGTGAGATTATACGATATTTACACAGGTAGGTCTGGTTTATTTCACTTATGAGCATATCTTCAAGATACAACCATTTACATATGAAATCTTCCAGTTTATCATTCTTTATAGATGAGTAATATGCCATTGTATAAAAATATCACATCTTTTTTAACCATTCTTCAGATGATGGACATTTTGGTTGTTTCCAAGATTTGGCTGTCACAGATTGTGCTGCTATAAACATAGGTGCATAGATATCACTAAGATATGTTTTCAGTTCTGGGAAAATTCCCACTAAGGGGATAGGTGCATTGAATGGGATTTCCAGCTCTATTTTTTAAGGAGTCTCCACACTGCTCTCCACAATAGTTGCACCAGTCTGCATTTCCACCAGCAGTGGAGAAATGTTCCTTTTACCCCACAGCCTCTCCAATATTTGTTGTTGGTTGATTTCTTTATAGTAGCCATTCTTTCTGGAGTGAGATGGCATTGAAGGATTATTTTAATTTTCATTTCACAAATAGCTAGGGATGTGGATCATTTCTTCATGTATTTATAGGCTTGCTGAATTTCTTTCTTTGAAAAGTGTATGTTCATCTCAGATGCCCATTTTCTGGACTGGATCTTTGAATTTTGGGACCTTAATGTTGTTTTTCTTTCTTTATAAATTTTAGATAGAAGACTTTCTCTGAATACTTATTAGTTAAAATATTTTGGAAATTTGTGAGTTGTCTTTTTACTCTGTTGGTAATTTCTTATGATGTGCAAAAACTTCGTAGCCAGATAAAATCCCAGTTATTGATTCTTCAAATGTTAAACATGCATTTTGATTTTTGACTATGAACTCTTTGCCTACCCTGATGTCTTCAGTGTTTCCTCCCACTTTTTCTTCCAAGAGATTTAATGTTTCTCTTTTAATATTTAGATCTTTAACTCATTTTTACTTTAGTTTAGTGCATGGTGATATGCCTGGGTTAAGTTTTAATTTTGGCCATGTGGAGAGCAAGTTTTTCCAGTATCATTTGTTAAAAGGCTATCTTTCTTCCAGTAAGCATGTTTGGCCCCTTTGTTGAAAATAAGGTGGTTGCGTGTGTTTGTATTTACTTCTGCATCTTCTAATCTATTCCATTGATCCTGAGGTCTATTTTTTTGCCAATACCATGCTGATTTTATTACTGTAGCTCTGTACTATAACTTTAGGTCAGGACTTGTAATGCCTCCTGCCTTAACTTTGTTGCTCAGGATTGTCTTTGCAATTCTGAGTCGTTTTTTTTTTTTTTTTTTGTTCCAAATAAATTTTAGGAATGATTTATCCAGGTCTGTGAGGTATGTTGATGGTATTTTGGTAGAAATTGCATTAAATCTGTATAAAAATTTAGGGAGTATGACTATCTTCACAAAGTTGGTTCTTCCTATCCAGGAGCAGGGAATACCTTTCCATTTTCTGAAATCCTCTAGGATCTCCTTTTTCAGAGTACTGTAGTTTTCACTGAAAAGGTATTTAATGTCTTTAATTAGGTTAATTCACAATTATTTCATTTTCTTCATTGTCATTGTAAAATGTATTATTTCTCTAATTTCACTCTCAGTGTGTTTGTTATCCGTGTAGAGGAATGATTTTGACTTCTGTGTGTTGACTTTTATCCTGCTATGCTACTGAATTTGTGTATTAATTCTAGTAGCTTCTTGGTGGAGTTTTGGGTCTTCCAAGTAGATTATCACGTCATCAGCAAGTAATAATAATAATAACTTTTTTACCTATTCTTATTCCTTTTATTTCTCTCCTTTATCTAATGGCTGTAGATAATCATTCCAGAACTTTATTGAGTAGGAGTGGTGATAGAGGACATTCTTGCCTTGTACCAGATCTAAGAGTAAAAGACTTCAGTTTTTTTCCCATTTAAAATTATGTTAGCTGTTTGACTGTCATAGATAGCTTTTATCAAATTGAGGTAGAAGCCCTCTATTCCAATTTTCTGTAGAACTCTGAACATCAATAAGTGTTGGACTTTGTCAAAAGCCTTTTCTGCATTAATTGAGATGAACATGTGACTTTTGGCTTTGGCTCTATTTATATAGTGTATTACATTTATAGATTTGGTATATTAAATCATCCTTGCATCCCTGGGATGAGTCCTACCTGATCATGGTGTATAATCTTCTTGATGATCCTCAGTATTCTATTGGTGTGCATTTTATTGCGGATTTTTGCATCTATGTTCATGAGAGAAATTGGGATGGAGTTCTCTTTTTTAGTTGTATTTCTCTCTGATTTTGCTATCAGTGTAATATTTGGCTCTAGGAATGATTTTGGGAGGATTGTTTCTTTTTCAATTTCATTAAACTGTTCGAGGTGTATGGGGATTATGTCTTCTGTAAATTTCTTGTAGAATTCAGTGGTGATTCCATCAGGTCCTTGTCTTTTCTTTGTCGATGGGTTTTTTATTACATCTTGTATTTCATTGACTGTTATTGTGTTATTGAGAGTTCTTATATATTCTTCATTCGGTTTTGGTAATTTGTATCTTTTTAGGAATCTGTCCATTTCATCTGTGTCTTCAGTTCTGTGAGAGTAAACATTCTCAAAGTAGCTATTAATGATCGCCTGAATCTTACTGGGTCTGTAGTAATTTCACCCTTTTCATTCTTTATTACTTGAATTTGAGTCTTTTCTTTTCTCTTTTTCGTGAGGTTAGCTAAGAGGTTATCAATTTTATTTAATCTTTTGAAGAACCAGCTTTTTGATTCATTAATTTTTTATATTGTTTTCTTTGTCTCAATTGAATTAATTTCTGCTCTAATCCTTATAATTTCCTCCCATCTTTGGGCTTTTGGTTTCATTTGCTCTTCCTTTTCTAGTCAGTTAAGGTGCTGCATGAGAGTATTTCTTTGTTTCCATTCTGTCTTCTTAATGTGTGCGTTCAAAGCCATAAATTTCCCTCTAAGAACTGCTTTCATTGCATCCCATTAATTCCAGTGGGTTGTGTTTGAATTTTCATGAAATTCTAGATATTGTTTAATTTCTTGTTTAATTTCATCTGTAACCTACCGGTTGCTGAGAAGGGTGCTATTTAATTTCTGTGTATTTCTTGGTTTCCTATGGTTTCTCATTTATTTCCAGTTTCATTGCACCATGGTCAGACAATATGCATGGAATAATTTCTGTTTTCTTGCGTATACTTAAGCATGACCTATGTACTAGTATGTGGTCTATTTTGGACAATGTCCTGTGTGCAGCTGAAAAAAAATGTGTACTCTGAAGTGGTTGGTTGGGACACTGTTTATGTCCACGAAGTCCAGTTGTTCCAAGTTCTGGTTCAGTTCTGCTACTTCTTTGCTAACGTTTTGTCTGCTTGACCTATCTTTTTGGGATACAGGGTTGTTAAGGTCTCCTGTTAAGAGCGTGCTATTGGATGGTAGGTTTTTCATGTCCATTAAGATTTGTCTTATATAACTTGGTGCTCCCATGTTGGATGCAGACATGTATTTATGAGTGTTGTCTCTTCATCTTGAATTTTTCTCCTTACCAGGATATAGTGACCTTCTTTATTTCGTTAGATCAGTCTTAGTGTGAAGTTTAGACTGTCTAAAAATAGTATTGCTACCCCTGCTTTTTTTTTCGAAGTGCTGGGCATGTAGTATTGTTTTCCATCCTTTAACTTTTAGCCTATGAGTTTCTTTATGAGTTAAGTGTGTTTCTTGTATACAGTATATTGTTGGATTTTGCTTCCTTATCCACTCTGCCAGTCTATTTCTTTTAGTTGGAGAATTGAGCCCATTTACATTGATGGTTATAACTGAAATGTATTGACTTATGACTGACATGACTTTTACTTACTACTCTTTTACCCTTTATCTGCTGTGTTTAATTGATTGCCCTAGTTGATGGGTTCTTTCTGTTCTCTTTTGTGTAGTCCAGGTCATTTTGTTCCCTCTCTAAAATGTTTTTTATTTGTCTATGTAAGGTTGGCTTTGACATCATGAAATTCTTTAGTTGCTCCTTGTAGTGGAAGTATTTCACTTCTCCCTCATACTTGAAATTTTTGCAGGGTATAGCAGTCTGGGCTGGAATTTGTTTTCATTGAACACTTGAAGCACTCTGCTTCAGCTCTTTTTAACTTCATGGTTTGTGAAGAGAAATGTGCCATTATTCTGGCGGGTTTTCCTTTAACTATGATTTGTTTCTTTTCTCTAGCAGCTTTTAGTATATTATTCTTCTGCTGGATTTCTGGGATCTTGACTGTTGTATTTTGGGTGTATTTTTAGTTGAGTTGATGTTATTTGGAGTTCTGTATGCTTCAGTTACCTCAATGTCAGATTGTTTTCTCATATTTCAGAAGTTTTCTGCTATTACTTCTGCCCTTATC
>PVJA010033432.1:0-23331 GCA_004027025.1 Myocastor coypus | reverse complement strand
GCTCAGGACCAGCCTCAACTGCATAGTGAGACCCTGTCTTAAAAAGACAAAAAAAAAAAAGTATTCTCATGGTGTGAGGACTATATGTTTGTAGAAATATAAATGAACTGAGACTAAGGGGTGATTTCATATAAAAATAATCATCAATAATCAACTTGGAGCCGGGCGTGGTGGCTCACGCCTGTAATCCCAGCACTCGGGAGGCTGAGGCAAGAGGATCGGTGTGAGTTCAAGACCAGCCTGGGCTACAAAAGTGAGCTCAAGGCCAGCCTCAACTGCATAGCGAGACCCTGTCTCAAAAAGGCAAAAAAAAAAAAAAAAAAAAAAAAAAAAAAAAAAAAAAAAAAAAAAAAAAAAAAAAAAAAAAAAAAAAAAAAAAAAAAAAAAAAAAAAAAAAAAAAAAAAAAAAAAAAAAATCAACTTGGAGTACCGAATGAGACATTGATGCTTCCCTATTTTATTTGGGACTTTGATAAAACCCCTGCTCAATTCACACTCAACATTCTATCAGAAAGTATACTACTATTCTCATTAGAATTTTATTAGAAGTTAGGAGGAAAAAGTAAAGGATGATTCCTTAAAGGTTTCAGATACATAAAACATAAGGCTTTACTACCCCAAAGAGAGACATTCTATTATGCAAATACATTAATTCAGCTGCTTATATAGAGAATTTAAATAGAAATAAAGTTTAAATAAGGATTTTATGTTGAGAAATTGTCCAGCAAAATAATCAACTGGTTGGTTTTGCTTAGTTTGCATGTACATTTAAAAAAAAATCCTCCTTTTAATATATTTTGGTTTATGCAAATCATCTATCATGACTGTAGATTCTTCCAATTGCTCTTTGAAGAATTATAATTCAGAACTAAACTAAGCAAACAGCAAAACACTGCATCTGGATATGGGTGAGTCTATCACAGATAAGTGTATTTTGAACCCAAATTGCCTACATGAAAATCAGGGTAAAACTTTACCGATTTTTTTTGCTATTTATCTATATGCAAGAACTGATTTCATTATGTGCCTTATGAATGTAAGAAAAGATGTGTATATTTCTGAGTTGTGTATAAGTATATATATATATATATATATATATATATATATATATAGTGATATAGATACACGTATGTATGCAAAGTGAGGGGAAGGAAGGACAAATCATTGACTTAGCAATGACTATTTCTCACCTTATGCCATCTACTTTATGAAACTCAGTGTTGAGAGTAACACATTTCCTTACTGCTTTGGCTTCCTTACACATTCTCAGAAATTTGAGGACCACACCGCGACAGACATTTGTCTATCGTCTCTCCACCTGCCTTCAGACACAGAGAGCATAATCACACTCTAGCTGGTGTGCCCTGCAGTGAGGGACAGAGGAACACAGGCCTGGCACAGGTTCCCTTCTGATAAGTGTGGTGACACAGCTAGAGGCCTCAGGGTGGATCGCCCCGGCCCAGGGTCGCCCCAGCCCCGCTGCAGTGTCTGGTGCAATGACACTAGTCACCGAGGAGTTCCGCATTACAGTGCGAGCTTTCTTACCCTTACCACGGCCTCCACTACATGCTGTGAGTGTCCTCCTAGTCTTTGAAAATCCCTTCCAATGTGAAGAGCAGTTCCTGTTAATGACTTCTAAAATGTTTGACCACATATGGCCTCATACTTGTATTCTGTCACCTACTCAGATGATCTTGCACTGCCTCCCTCTCACTTTATCTTCTGTTCCTCAGTAGTACAGTCATATGTTGCTGTTTTTCTCATTTTAATTATCCCTGTGTGCTTAATACCAGGAGGGTGAGGCAGGAGGATCAATGTGAACCTGAGGCCAGCTTGGGTTACGTAAGTGAATTTAAGACCAGCCTGTACTATGGACCCTAGTTAAAAAATAAATAAATAAATAAAAATAAGATAAAATAAAATAAAATCCTACCAGGAAGCACACTGCCATTCCAGCTTGTCCAGCATGTCTCAGTCATTTCTTTCCTTCTCTGGAAAAAGTCCTTGGAGTATTATGCATACACATCCCTTCCAAATGATCTCCCATTCTATTCAACTCAATTCAGGCAGAATTTCCCTACTGAAACCGCGCTTTTCAGAGTTTCCAGTGACACCCAACACTCAGCTGGCCTCCCCCATAGTGACGCCATCAGCAGCACACCATGAACCGAGCTCTGTCCTTAAGATGCTCCCTCAGTTCACAGGCCACTTCACAGGCTTTGAATCTTTGTGATCTTTTGAATTTCTTTGTCTTTTGATTTTTTTTTTTTCCTGCTGCACTTCTTAATTTTGAAGTAACTCGGGCATTAGTTTTTAAATTTTTTTCTTTTTTTTTTTTATCCTCACATACCTAGGCTGAAGGTCTTCAGTGCTCGCCAGCTCTTCTTTCCCCTTGGCATCTAGTCGCAAGGCTGCCTGTGAGGTCACCATCTCTAGTTGAAAGTTCAATAGATGTTTCAAGTGTCATACTGGCCAAATTGAGCTTCTGAGCTTTCCCATCCTCTGAAGATTTACTCTTTATTTACCCAAACTCAATCATAAGCAAATCAATTCTCCTTGGTAGATCAAAATTTCAGGGTCATTTTCATTTCTTTATTTGCTCCATAGATGCCTATCCCATCTATTATTAAATTATATTCAGTTTACCTACAGAATATGTCTGCTATTCACGTTACCTCTACATTTACCTCTGGTTCCCAATAGCACCATTTTCCATTTGAAGTATTGAAATACACTTCCAACTGCTTTCTGTTCTTTATTCCTTAACATTTCCTCCTTTTTTTATTCTCAAGACTGGAGCATAATGGCTCTCAAATACAGGTATCTAGTGTCTAGTAGAGCTCTCTCAGGACCTAGGCCCACCCTAAAGTACCCCCACCACTGTCCTTCCAGCTCTGTCCTACTCTGATGGCAAATGAGGATGTAGGGAGAAACTGGCTCAGAGCTGACACCTCTGGTGGAAAATGGCTAAGGGATGATCACGTAGAAAATGAAGCCAGAACTGAAGCACCGCAGCTCAAGTTTATCTACACTGTCGCAAATGCACAGCAAAGCTACCTTATAGTGGAGCATGCAGATGCCTGGGTTTTCATACTTACAGGGGGTGAGCTGGTTTATAGAAATAACTACTTCACTTGTTGGTCCAATCTAGGCCAGTTCAGCTCTCAGCCTTTGTTTCTGGGGCAAGGAGATGGTGAGGAGGCTACAGGTTTCTCAGCAAATGTATGCAACCATTGCACAAGAGAGCCTGTGATTCCAACCCAGATCCTGCCTTGCAGAGCCCCTACTTATACCCCTCTAGTCTGTTCCTATAATGGGTGGAGCATAAAATATTTCTGTTTGAAGGAATGTAGAACCAAAGTTTACAACAGCAATGCATTTGGTTGGTGTCAGTTCTGGCCTTAGTAATTGCTGTTCAGCCCCTGGTGATTTCAACTCAGTCACGTGGGTTACGCCTTATTCTCTACTTACACAGTTCAAGAGCAAATCAGAAAGTCCTTCACAGCATGGTCTCTGATTTTCTGGCTCCCCTTCTCTTAGTTTCTACTTCTACCTCCAGAGAGCAGAATGTGCATTATGTTGACTCCTTAAGTACTTCACTTCAATCTTTCTTCATTAAATCTTTTCAAGTCACATTAATGAAAATTAGAATACATTTCCTTCATTATTGAAAAATATTAATTAAAAATATTGTTTATCTATTTGCTAAAAGGTCTTACCACACAGCTAACACTCACAATGATTGTCTTGTCTCAACCTCACCAGAACCAGGACCACAAGCATGCATCACCAATCCTGGCTTTGGTGGCCAGCAAGGCATGCCTGGGGTACTAGGACCAGCATCACATGCACTACCAGGAACAGAACTCAGGTCTTTTTGCTTGCTTGGCAGATGCTTAGATCTCTGAGCTATATCCCCACCATTATTTCCTTACATATTACATTTTCAGTTAGCATGATCCAACTTATGGTCAATCTCCCACCACTAAAAGCTGGTTCCACCAGCATTTGAATTTTTGTGTAAAGGGAAACAATCTGTTTCTGGTTTGTGTGAGATTATCCACTTTAACTATGATAATTTTTTTCTCAAAAAACTTTAAATCCACCCAAACTAACACAGATATTAGTACTAGCTCACAAACACTTACTGAATAACTGAATGAGGACAGAGCTTGAGATATGCCCTTGATACTGTTATTAAACCTATGAGGATATTTAACCAAAATTTTGATGAACAATATGGCCATCCTGATATAAATGTATACAACTACATCTAAAGATGCAGAGAAATGGTGAAGCCATTTATTCAGTCATGATCATGTTCCACATAAGTAGCATCTCTAACTTGGAACAACTTTATAGCAGTGCCCACGATCTGATTATGAAGAGCACGTAAGTATAAGGTGCTTATTGTTTCAGGTGACATCGAATTTGTAAAACAAAATTGTATATAGCTGTGAAGTACACACAATAAACAAGTTAAGTCACATGATTATTTGACAGAAAATCGTGATAAAGGCCAAGAGAATGTTGATCTTCCTGACCTGATTCATGTCTCCAGTTAATAGTATGTGTAGAAGTTAAGGCCGCTATAGGTTTTCATCGCAGTCTAAGAAGTCAGTATTTATAATCCCAAAGATATGTTATTGGAATTCCATCAAGTTAATTCCAGTCTATCACTCTCAGTGCAACCCATGGTGAAAGTAAAGACACTAAAACCTACGTATAATTATTAGGACCCAGGGGCCCCTAAGTCCAGCCATAAAGATGGCTTTTCAGAACAAAGAGCCTGACCCAGGGCCTCACCCAGTTTCATTCAGTGGAGGAGTGACTTGAGGAGGAATGACTGAGAATTGTGGGAGATAGATAAGTACTATGAGCTGAGCTAGGTGAGAGGCTTACATTGACCTCTGCCATACACAAAGAGTATATGCAGAGAGAGAGAGAGAGAGGGAGAGAGAGAGAGAGAGCAATCTACATAATGCTATTGAGATGGTATTTAATGTTTTGGGCAGTCTGGTGCTTCAGCTTTGATGTAGTCCTTCAAGCCCCAGGAAGTCATAGCCTCTGTCTCCAGGCTCAGTCCCAGCTGGCAGCACAGACCTTTGGCTCTTTCTCCTGTCTTGACTTGGCTCACATTAAAGAGCAGCAGGTGTAGGTTGTCAGGGAATACCCATGCCGCCTTCAAAGACTTACCAGCACCTTAGCTAAACCAATATATATTGCATAAGGCCAATTGAAAGGATAAACAGAAGTCCTAGCCAGCTCTGTACATATCAATACCAGGAAACAGGGTCAAGCTCAGTCAAAACAGAGACAGTCGCTCTTCTTTCAAGGAGAACTGCTCAGGCAGTCCTTCACAGATTTGCATGTACTTCTTGCCATTAGTTAGAAATGTATTTTCCAGGAATGAAATATGTGGAATATATTAAGTAGATTTTTGTGATTATTGAAGGTTTATATAATTATTAAAGTATTTGTGGTATTTAATATCATATATCAAATATAATTTACTTAAATAGGTATATCAACTATACAACTCTACTAATTTAAACCTAATATTGTTTTTAAAAGCCTCAAAATTTAAGTTCATATCTTATTATATTAGCATAAAAATAAATCATAGAGAGAAGCTGAGCGTGGTGGCGCACACCTGTAATCCCAGCACTCGGGAGGCTGAGGCAGGAGGATCGGTGCAAGTTCGAGACCAGCCTGGGCTACAAAAGTGAGCTCAAGGCCAGTCTGCACTGCATATCAAGACCCTGTCTCAAAAAGACAAAAATAAATAAATAAATAAATCATAGAGAAATAAAAGGTTACAGTTAATTTTTCCCAAACTGATGTCATATAGAGTAGATTTGTAGAAAACACTTCTGAAAACTGAAAATGCTATGTTTGACATTAGTTCTCCTCAGTAAAGTGTAGGGCAGTAGGTTAGCTTCCCTAGTTCTCCCATGAGCACTTGTAGCCAACCTCTGGTCATGCCCGATGGAGACTGGCATTCCGTCAGCTATGACTTGAATAAGAGAGAAGCTGATACATCCCTGTTTCATGCAGCTTAATTGTACAACTCAAGGAGTTATCCCTGAATATAAGCTACCTTTTGGGACTTCAGCAGAGAATCTGAATATTCATGGGTAGTTGTCGCCACATAGCTTGGACAAAATTGTTCCATAAGTCCCCATATGCACACTGTGACATCATGCGCCCATGTCTCCTTGCCCAATGGTGTAGTGAGTTATTTATGTGGTACAGCAAAGCCATGAGTTTTGACAATGAGCCAAATCAGCAGGAATCATTAGCTCAATGTGGGATAAGAAAAACAGGCTAGAGAGATAGCTCAGGGGCACAAGTGCCTGCCTGGCAAGGGCAAGGTACTGAGTTCGATCCTTGGTTCCGGAAAAAAAAAAAATGAAAAAGAAAAAGACAGTCATCTTTAAGGATCATCGATCTAAATGTTGACTCTTTATGGGAACTGGCCTTTTAAACCACAGGAAAATTAAAACTGGAAAAATTAGAAATTTGCAGATACTAGTTCATCACTACTACTGATGGTATAGAGAAGGGCAGAACTCCTTAGGAGAAACGGGAGGCGAACCTCACCAAGGAAATGGATGAATTGGATTCCTTTGCAGACCTTGTTTTTTAAAAATAATGAGAAAAGTACCCATTAATAATGCACCAGTTTTGCAGAGTAGGTTGACTATAATTACTGGAATAGGGATGACAAAGGGGTCACTTTTATGACCTTTATTTTATGTCTTGGTCAGTCTGAAACCACATAATGTTGTTCAAATTCTATGAACATTGATGACTGCAGACTTGAAAAGAAATGGTATCAAGGACATGCCCCTGTGGTGCCCTTCTGGGTGAAAGACGTAACTCCAGGGAGTCCTAAATCTGCCAGGCAAGACTCCTTACCATTTATTCTGTTTTACTCCTACAAGAATCTTGTCCACAGTTCTCTTCCCTGCTTAGCATCCACGTACGTGAACCTCAAAGCCTGCTGCAGGCCCCTGAAGATCTTACTGTGCAGCATCACCTCAGGAGTTGCCCCTGCAAAGGTAAGAGGGTGAGGTCAGACAAAGAAAGTTTTTTCTCCCCTATCCCTTTTCAGCACCCAGGAGCTTATTCCTCCCAGGACTACAGTCTTCAAAGTATCCTCTCCTCAAAGGACTACAGTAGTTGTACATCCTCACATTTTCTCTTCAGAGTTAGCTGCTAATTGCTTCCCTCTGTAGCTAATCCCTCCAGTGCCCTACTATTTGCTATCCTATCATGCTCCTTACCCTCTGGTAAGGTAGGCTTTTCTTAATGGATCTTTTTTCCACTCATGGAAAGACAAGAGATAAATTTTTGTGTTATTTCCTCTTGCTAAAAGAGTTTAATCTTTACCCTTTTAATGACGTGCTAAAAGTAAGATACTAAAAGTAAGATGCTAAAAGTAAGATTTATCTTAGGACAAGACTAGTTTTTTTCTTTTTTTTTTTTTTTTTTTTTTTTTTTTTTTTTGTGGACCAGGGTTCAAACTCAAGATCTTACACTTGCCAGACAGACACTTTTGCTACATATCTATCTCCCCATGGACAGGACTAAGGTGATTTGAACAATGGTTCAAAAATAAATGAGGGTGGTGCTGGAGGGAGTAAAAATTGTCAAGATGTCCTACGTATATATGTAGTAATTTTCCATATTAATGTAATTATTATATATCACAATGATATACCAACAACAAGAAGGAAAAAATAGAAAAAAAAACAGAAGAAATATTTTTTAAATTATGTATTAATAGAGATGCCTATTTCTGCTCAAATTTAAGTAAAGTAATATGAGAATAATGTATAGTGAGATATAGATAGATAAAGGCTTCCTTTGTGGCCTAGAATGGTCTCTACTTACAGTACATAATAAACACATGCTTAATGATATAGTCTGAATAAAGTGAAACTTGGTTAAGACTGAAATAGGCGCATTTCCTCAGAGACAAATAAATTAGGTAGACAAAAAATTCTCAATATATGAATTAATCTGACAGGGAAATTGCATGTAGTTGTCAAATTTTCAAAGTAAGGCAGTAAAAGCACCGTTCTGCTGCGAGAGGTCACTAGAAGAAGCTGTCATTATCAGAACACCGGAAGAAGAGCAAGGCTTCACAACTACAGGAAGGCAGTGTTCACCTTACTTCTACAAAGCTGATGGGCCAGTAATGCACGCTTTCCAAGAGCTCAGTAAGCCCTAAATGCAGAGGCATTAGATATTAGCATTAGAGTCAATGAGTTAAAAAAAAAGTCAATGAGTTATGCTTTCCTTGGGGTGGGCCATTTGCTTCTGTCATAGGTTCATCCAAAGTTATTAAATTTTAAAATTACAGTAGGACTTTTTTATATGGTGCATTTATAGCCTCTGATTTATATAGCACTTTTCTTCCATAGAGCTATTATGTTCTCATTCTCCAATTCAATTCTACCTATACTTAAATATATCGAGTAATATATACGTGTGCATTAAATGTATATATACACATGAGACTGCATATATATATATATATATATATATATATATATATATATATACATCTTTTGTGATCTTTATATTATCATATTTCCTGAAATAATGCAGTGGGGCAGAATGAAATTGCCAGATGACTTGCAAATCAGCTTGGCATTTGCATCCAAAGTACTTTGGTATATTTCAAAATTGCCTTTAAATAGTTATCTCTCTGAAGCAAGCATCATCTGTACAAAGTTCCAAGCTAAGTGTATTTAGCCTATATAAAGTAATATATATATATATGTATATATATTTATATATATAAATATATATACATATATATATATATATATATATATATTTCTGTGCTTCATAAGCAGAGAAAAAAATAAATAAAAATTTAAATCGTACAAGCCATGCTGCCTATGCCATCCCTGAAGGGGAACTGAGAGCAGAGATGGAAATTTAAATGTCTTTCACCATAGTTTTCTTACCCTTCTTGGAAGTTGTTCTGTGTTAACTGACTTTTGGTGATTAAAGATATATATATATATATATATATATTTTTTTTTTTTCTACACTATATAGTTTAACCAGCTACTAAGCCTGATGTTAAACCAATAGAATGAAGACCTTAAGCAGTCTAGGAAAAAAAATCTCTTTTGGATTCCATACATGGAAAAACAGTATATCAGCCTTCATCAAGCTTTCAAAGGCTGTCTCCAAGGGCGTGTCTGCCCATACATAGCAACTTCTTCAGCCCTGATTTTGAATACCTACTGTGTAGCACAATTTGTACTTTTTTCCCAAACAAAATCTATATGGAAGTCATAGTAGTTACTAACCTTCCACTCTTCCCTCAAATTTTGCTCCATCATAGAGCACCCTGCATTGAGCATACAGCAGGGGGATGCAGGAAGTGGCAGAATTTGTCGGAGTGCAGGGAACTGCTCTGCACCTCGATGTGCTGATAATAACATGGTCTGTGAACATCAACTGGGCTGGCGGATTTGGCTGGTGCTTCTGCTAAGGCCCTGATAAAAGCACATAGGTAAGGATAGGCTCCACATTTTAAAATAAATGCTTGTAAAAGTAAAAAAACACACCCAACTATTTGGAAACTACCCTGGTGATTTGGACTAACTGAGGAGCTTGCTCCTTTAACCCACTGAACAGGCTGTGGGGAAATACTTTCTGTCAAGAAAAGGAGCCTTACAGTAGCAATGAAGTGTATGTCACGTGGACATCTCATGGAGCAAGTTCAAGGGTATCTCATACTCACAATAATCTAATCTTCAAATTCCCTACCATGAGGAAGGAAGAATCACTATTCTTACCCTGTGACTTTTTTCCATTGTGGTTACAATAGAAGAATGTCTCCTTTTTAGAATTTTTTCCAATTGATATTTTAACTATAGACCTGTTAAATAAAAAGCATTTTGATCATAGTTCTAGTATGTTAATGTAATAGTGAGCTGATTATATTTTATGAGTGTAATGACAGTAATGATAATAGTTTCCGCTATAGCTTTTTCTTGCAATTAAATGAGTTGGCAGTAACAATAACTAATGTTTATGTATCCATACAGCTTAATTAGCTTATCTTCACGTACATCATCACAGTGGTGAAACTTCAAATAAGAAGCTGTTCCACTGTGTTTTTGTTTTTGTTTTTTTCAGTGCCAGGTGTTGAACTCAGGACCTTGGGATGCTACACTTGCCAGGCAAATACTTATTCTACTGAGCTATCTATCTCCCTGGCCCCTAGCCTTTCCTCTTGTAAACTGACTCAAAAACAATAATAATTATGACTATAAATATTAGTCGCCCTGGGGGTGAGGCTGGCACAGGATATGGTGCCGGGGATGAAACCGCGGTCCCTGTGGCTGCCTAAGCTTGCCTAACGAGGTGCTCTAGACCATTGAGCCATCTTGCTGGTTCCATGGCTGTTCTTAAATTCAGATCTGTACATAAAATGAGATGTTCCTTATCTAATGTAAAAAGCACTTTTGGAGACTAAAATCCTCAATCTCTTATGATGCTGTACGGTTTTTTCCTATAAAAATAGCATAGATGGTTTACACTGTTGGAAAATGCTTTGGAATTTCTCTCTCTCTCTCTCTCTCTCTCTCTCTCTCTCTCTCTCTCTCTCTCTCTCTCTCTCTCTCTCTCTTTCTCTTTTCTTTCTTTTTTTTTTCTTTTTTTCTTTTCAGTGCCAGAGACTTAACTCAGGACCTTGCACTTGCCAGGCAGGTGCCTATGCCACTGAACTACCTTCTGCTGGCCCCTGGAATTTCTTGAAGGAGGAGGAAAGCTGTTGCCCAAGAAGGAATTGTCAGTACCGAGGAAGAGGAAGGATTGAAAAGGACTCACAGGAGGTACTGGTGTGTCGGTGCTAGAAACAAAATGAGCTGCCTGCTGTTCTTGGAATCTGCTGTAATTTACTTGTTCTATGAAGTTGGAGTTTTATTCTGCATTCTCTCCTTGATTCTCAGCACATTACAGTTTTCTTTTTTTCTTCTTTTTTTATTTTAGGGAAGGGTCTGAAGGGTGTTCAGGGGCTCATCACTACTATGCTGGACTCGTAATGATGCACCTGTTTACAGTCTCCCAAGAGCTGGGATTGCCACGCCTAGTCTCAATTGCTGTTTTAGCATGCCCTGGGAGTGGGGCTGGCACAGCAGGTCTGGTAATTGAACTCTCAGCCCTGGCACCTGCTTGCAGGCACTTTAATCCACTGAGCTATTTGGCTGGCCCACTATTTTCACTAATATCCTTTAATTTTGCTCTGTAATGTGCTCAGGTTGTACATTTCTAATGTTAGAGACTTAGTTAACCAAAATGAAACCTTATAAACCATTTTTTTCAAGGCCACAAACACTAAACAATTGAACATCTTTTATTATAAAAGATATGCCTACCTGGGTTTAACCAATGTGAGTGTACCTAAAATCTAAAATCAGTTCTTCTAGCATAAGTAATTAATGCATTCATCCTTTAACTCTGTAAAATTATTTGGGAAGAGAAAATCCACCTAGAACCAAGGAAGTAAATGCAAGGATAGAGCCTCTCATTTTTATTTTTACTACTATTCTCTTTCTTCTTTTGACTTTAGGCACCATACTGTGCCTATTAGTGATTTTTGAAAGAAAAACCTCTCCGAGAAAGGAAATTTTCTAAAAACAGAATTCAATTTCTTTTCACTCTGTCTTTCAACATACAATAGCTATTATATCCACCCACTTCTGTCAGTTCCTCTCAGTACCAGGAACCTGCAACTCATGCTTTGCTGTCCCTTAGCAGATGATCTTGTTCCTAGGGACAGTAGGGACAATGAGATCAAGCAGATTTTTTTCTCTTTATAGCTAGGAAGGTTGTTGCCTTTCAAGTCTAACACAGTTTTATTAGTTCTTGTATGTGAAGGAAATTGTCACTAAAAGAGGGAAGAACGTATCAATATGGTCCCTTTCTAGAATAAGAAAAAAACAAAGGAAAGTTTGTATCATGTTAATTTGACTCTTCACTCTTTTTCTCTGATTTTAGTTGTACATTGATCAAGAACAAATTTTTTAGCTACATAAGATTTTTACTGAAGTGAATAAAAATGAAAATGGAAATATAAATATTATAAATGGAAAAGTTCTAATATTAGGAGGAAAACTTGCAATTAAAGCAACCAGGAAAGAGGCATAATTTCATGACCTATGTGTTTATTATTCCACTGATTAACTTAATATACTGCGGACATTTATTAAACTCTGGCTCTGTGCAAGGTGCAGAATCTCTTACCAGGCCACCAGTCAAATGGGGGAAAGATCAATGCTTGAAAAATAATGTGTAGCTTAATTAATTGATTAATATCTTCAGTCCAAAAATATTTCCCGAATGTTAATATTCCACATCTAACAGGTAGTTGCAGAGCATTGAATCTGACAAAGTTGGTCAATGGAATGTACAGAAAATATATTGAAAGTACTGGGAATGTAAGAACAACTCTCACTATAAACCTAAGGATGCCTCCTGGTATGGAGGACCTAAACACAGCCATGTTACTGAACACAGAAGTACTAATTATCAGAACAACACCAAATTATTACACTAAGAAATGTTAACTTCAAGTAAGAAAAGTCACAACACATTATAGTTTAAAATGCTAACATATACTAAAATTATAAAATTTGCAAGTTAAGATACTACTTATGTGAATCAACTCAGTGATCAATTCTCTGTAATTCTTTAGCCTTTAAATTATAGACCAGCTCTTTGGATAACTCTTCGTGTGATACTTTTTTTTTCTACAGAGAACAACAAATGGATTTTAGTCTTTCTTATGTCAATACTAACTTTTTTTTTTAATTTAATTATTCCAAAAAGCTGATCTAGGACTTGTAGCTCATTATTGGTAATGTCATAAACTATTTTAGTTTTGATATAAAATTTGATATAACTTGTATCACATTTGTTTTATCTATGGGCTCTAAGATTCCCTAGTAGTTCACATTTACTTATACAGTGGACATTTAAATTAGCATTACTCACTTATCTGTGTGTCCTTGACGATTCTATATCATGGCTTTATATTGCATTTTATATTTCACGATTATCTATATTTAATTTTTGTCTACTCCTAGGCAGTTTCTGAAAATGCCTATAAGCACATTTTTTTATTTTATTTACTTATTTTTTTCTTGTTTCAGAACCTTTATTTGTTTATTCATTCATTTTTTTATGGCTGGCTCAGCCCACGCCCTGAGGGCAGGGCTGGCGCAGCATGTGGTGCCAGGGATCGAACCGCGGTCCCTGAAGCCGCCCAAGTTTTCCCAAGCAGGCGCTTTAGACCACTGAGCCATCCCGCCAGGCCCCGCTATAAGCACATTTGAACTTAACAACATAGAAGTCTGATTGGGAGTTTAAAGAGAAATAGAACATTTTAAACAAATAGCATTTCATATGGTTTATAGTTTTTTGTAGATTTTACATAAATATATGAACTCAGTATCTTTCCAGGGGCTTACAAAAATTCCATGAGAATGATAAATAATTTTCTCTGGTTTGGAGTTTAAAAATTATCCAAGAGAAACTCAAGTTTAATCTAAGAGAGTGCTAGGAAGCCTCCGCTTTTGAGACATATTAAATAAGTAAAATCTATTATGTATGGTGAAGGTTTAATTTTCTTTTTCTATACATAGTGTCACCTGCTGTTTCCTCTGGAAGCAATTTTCATAGTTATATGTTTGCATATGTCAGTAACAGGTGAGTGTACAGGGTATATAGTCTCTTCATCTGCAAGAGGCAAGATGGGAAGAAATACAATCTAAGCAAACTCTGGAACCAAAAGCTAAGAAAAAAACTCAAGCTATTATCATTAACTTGGCCATCATTTGGCAAGAATCTCATGAAAGAAGACAGATTCCCATCTTAAATACTATTCATTCAGAATGACAGTGGAACCAATTTAAGCTGAAATCTATTGGGAAGGGCACATGGTAAGTGTACACATCCCATCCATCTCAGGAAAGAAGTTTACTGAGACCAGCCAAGTTTGATGCCTGATTACTTCAGAGTGTTTCCAGTAAAGAAGTAGAAAGAACTTTATGTTGAATTATAAAGCATGCCAAACATTTGGCCATGTAGGAATTTGGTCATCTGGCCAGGAAGAAAAATTAAGTGTCTATGTTTGATCAGATGCTCCCCTGACTATGTGACCACCTGAGCATCCAAATTGACAGATTAGTTGCTTTCTACAAAGCATTTAGAGGTTGGCAGCGTAGAAACACTGGGATGCACTGTTGCTCAGGTGCCAGCGGGAGTGCATACTTACCAAGTGAACAAGGGAAAACTGGAAGGTAACAAAAGCTGAATACTCCATGAGTGAGTGTATGCATTTGAACCTCATCTCTGAAGCACAATGGGACTTAATTTGTCATTAATTTGGAATCGTAATGGGTCCTTGCACGATCAATGATGTGCGTTACTTGCAGTCCAGTAATTCTATTCTGACACTCTCTTTGTGGAAATTTTTAAGACACAGATTGTCACAGATTAATATTTCTGAAGTTGAAGAACAATCTTATAAACAATGAGCAAACATTTCCATATAGTTAAATTAGAAAGCTCTTTCCTGTTTCTGAAAACTGACAGTCTGAATCTTACTATCAATAGGGTGTTCTAGAATTGATGCAATATGTACATATCCTAACCGAACTCTAGCATAAGTATATTCGACCATAGATTCTAATAAATTCATTGCAGTTTCCACAACATAAACCCTGGAAAGAATCTAATTGCCCATCCAAGATTTGGTGCATAATTTGTGATATGTTTAAAGAATGTCAGACATTCAAAGGCGTAGATGTGAGCACAGTGCAGTGACAAACATCAACACGGACAACAGAAAATGTGCTTTGCTTGAGAGAAGTAACAGGACAACATACATGAGGTAATTCTTTAATCATTAAAGTTCAGGGACACATGCACAAATGATACCATATGAACACAATGAGGAATATTCTTGGCACAAATTGTAACTGCATGTGGCTGACATAACAATAACAGTAGGCTCAAAGAGTCCTAGATAATGTACCTATTTTTATTGTAAGTGGGAGGTAGCCATTCAGAGGATTTGATCATTTGCTTGTGACCAGCATAAGCTTTTCTACAGAAGAGAGAATTCACTTTAAAACATCAAATTAAATATTCACCCAAAACATATAGTGGACATAGCTCTAAATAGACTTGATCTTAACCTCTCGAAATTCTCACATGCTGAAAGGCAAGAGGCTCAGTGCAGAATCCTACTCTAGTTCTGTCTCCCTGGTGCTTCAGCACACACACATACTCACACCTATGCCAGTTGACCCCAGAAAAAATGATGACTTTACCATAGTCAAAGGGTCAACGTTACCGTGTTCATTTTAAAATACAAAAATGGAGGCAAATACTTACTGGCCTAGACACCTGAATTCCTAATTAATTAGCAACAAAGTTGGAATAAGGTATATTTCCCCAAATACCAACCAATCTCACATTTTTAAGAAGCCTAAAAAGTTAATGGCAGGGCCCAGCGGGATGGCTTAGTGGTCTAAAGTACCTGTTTGGGAAAGCTTGGGCGGCTTCAGGACCGAGGTTGGATCCCCGGCACCACATGCTGCGCCAGCCTTGCTCTCGGGATGGGCTGAGCCGGCCATAAAAATGAGTGAATAAACAAACAAAGGTGATGAAACAAGAAAAAAAAATAATAAAATAAAATAAAATTCTTTAAAAAAAAGAATAAAGAGGGATGAGAACTATGAACAAAATGGATCAATCTCAAAAATCATTAAGTCACATAAAAACATATTAAAAAAAAGTTAATGGCAAGTTTGAGTGTACAGTCTTGGACTTTGCCTATCAGATAATTTTTATAACATAGGTATCAATGTATGTTATACATACTATATTGATTCAAATTAACAAGTATATTTTATTTCTTGGTTTTTAAACAGCATTACTTTTGTTGTCTCTCCTTTTTCTGAATGTGGTATACTTCAAACAAAATGTAATTGAAATTTACTCATTGAGTGTTTTCGAGCTCCAGTTATAATCTCACAGGGCTATGTGCATGGACAGGGGTCAATTCTAGCTAAGTGATAGGAAAAATATGGAGTTCAATTTCTGTGAAGACATGGTGGGAGTTGACAACTGTGAGAAGAATAAAACTGATTCGCTTTACTAGCTCTTTCTATAGAACAACCCTCATTTTTACTGTACGTTAATTCGCTGATACAGATTTTTACTTTCAGGAATTTGGTGCATAAGGAAAAAGTCAAACAGGAGAAAAAAACTTAAGAAGAGGTGCATAAGAATAACTTAAAAATAGTTTGTCTCTGGCTCATTTCTAAGTAAGACCATGTATTTAGCAAAGTGTTACAGAAGGTAGTAATGAGAGCGAATTATGTTTTTCAATTCTTTTATGGTAGAATTGACAAAATTACATTTGTTCATGCTATATCACTTGATGTTTTGGTATATGGAGACATTATAAAATGATTCAATTGGGGCTGGCAGCATAGCTTGGCAAGCAAAGCACCCGTTTGGCAAGCACAAGGATCGGGTTCAATCTTGGATACTTCATGCCTTGCTGGCCACTGAAATTGGGCATGGTGGTGCATGCCTGTAATCCCAATGTGGTGGAGGCTGAGACAGGAGGATCACTATGAGCTTGAACTGTGTAGTGAGATTCTGTACTAAATAGATAGATAGATAGATAGATAGATAGATAGATAGATAGATAGATAGATAGATATTCCATCAAGCTAAAACACATGTTCAGTGTTATACCTATGTATGCAGTGAAAACACTTAAGATCTACCCTCTTAGCAGTGTTTAATTACAATATGATATTACCTATTATTAATTGTAGTCAATGTTCTATAAAATAGATGTTCAAGATATATTGATCCTAACAGAAACATTGAGCTGTTTAAAGAAAATCTTTCTGTATCTTTCTCTCACTGCCAGTTCCTGCCAACAACTATTCTACTCTAGTCAACATGACTCTACTCTAGAGTCCATATGTAAGCGAGGTCAGATATTGTTTACCTGCTTTTACTCCTCTGTATTTATTATAATGTCTTGTGGTTTCAACTATGTGATCACAGCTTATGAGATTTTCTTCCAGGTCAAGGGTGAATAATATTCCACTTATGTACAGGCATACACATCACATTTTCTTTATTCATCTATCCATTGAAAAACACTTAAGGTTATATCCATGTGCTGACTATTATGAGCAATGCCATAGTAACTACAGAAATGCAGATACTTCTTTTTATTAATGATTTCTTTCCCTGTTATTATAGACAGAGAAGCTGTGGGATGTATCTGTTCTGTTTTTAATTTTTTGGAAAATCCCATATTGTTTTCTTTCATCGGTAAGAGTACCTTATGTAAATGGAACAAACTTAATTGGATGAGATGTTCAATGAGACAAAAATGAAGTTAAAAGTATAATAAAATCAAGCAGCAAGACTAGTGGTATTAAATTTTAAGTTTATGAGTTATGAGCATAAACATGTAAAGCCTGCTTCAGTGTTTCCACAGAGCAAAAAAAAAAAAAAAAAAAAATTGCTTTCCTTTGCAGGCAAGGGTAAAAGGTCAATTTTTCATGCCTTTAAAGGGAGCTACTTAAATGGTCAATTTAATGCCAATCCTCCAAATGCCTCACCTTTGTATCCGTTTTCCCTTGTTACTAAAAAGCCTCTAGGTGAATAGTATATACAATTAAATGAGAACTGTCCTAAAGTTATCTGACTTTTGAAGACACATTTTAAAAAGCTAATCTTTCTAGCCCTTGTTTTATTCACTTAATACCAATTAAATTTCCCTTTCTGTGATACCTTTTAAGTGTTTAGCTGTAACAAGAAAAAGTACTCCAAATTTCTAATCTGTCTTTCAAAGCAAGCGCAGAACTAGTTTGTATTTGGTCCTAGACAGACAGTATAACAGGTAAAGATTCCCTTCCTATCATTATATCATGTTCATAAAAGTAAGAATATCTTACTGTAAATGTTATTTTAAAAAAGCATTTTCATCAATTCCTTGAACATTGAGATTTTTCTAGGAATATCTATTCTTCCCACCCAACAATAAACTCAAAGTTACACCAACTCATAGCAGTCACATTTTGTGCAGTTATTAGAAGTGGTAAAAGAATAAGCTAATAAAGTTTATTTGTCTCAGTTATACTTCTCTCATTGCTGGGACAAATACCTGGTGTCTAAAATGAGCTCACAGTTACTAGAAGTTTCAGTTCATACTGGGCTGGCTTTAAGGTTGACTGGCACATGACAGAGGGCAGCCATTCATGGGGGCAAAACATCAACAATAGGAACACAGAGAGTCTTTTTCTCTGTCTCTCTTATATTACATTCAGGCTCTCTGCCTCAGGTTTGATGTAACATTTACATCCATTATCCCAGCAGTACTCACACCTATAGTCCCATCCTTGGGTTACCCATAATCCCAGTGGATCATGAGTCTATCTCGAACTCCGGAAATCTACACCCCATGATTGCCTGAGCCTTTAGGGGAACAACTAGACACAAACCATAACAGATATTGATGATAACTAGGATCTCTCCAGACATCAACTTATGATTACAAAACTCATTGTTATGATGGCAGTTGTAATAATTATTTATTGATAGTCTCAAAATAAGATTATGGGATTTCTGGGCTAGTTGGTTTTGACCTTCACTTACAAAAATGACAGCTGACTAGAGCTAAAACAAGGGAACTGACACAACTGAGACACCTATTTATAACATCAGATATCTCCACTTTTATCTGCCTTCCTCAGATAAGCTTTATATTAAATAAATCTAAGAGTACACAAATTTATGGAATTTTGCTAAGTGACTTCTGGATTCACCTTGGTGGCACTACTTTACTCTGTCATTGCTTCTTTCTTTCAAATACCTTCATCACAAAGCTTCAAAAATAGTTCATTGTAGAGGAATGAGCCCAAGGAAGAGCGGCACCTTCTCACACTCTGCAGTCGTCCCCTGGTTACACTGCTGTCTCTTCACGAGTTCACACGCTTGGGGCAGAGGCTGTTTCTCTCCTTTCAGAACATGATAAATTTTATCCAGTGGCTTTTACCAATGCTATCTGTTGAGGACTTGCGTTTTATTACCCTTAGGTAATAGAGCTTCTTTTGCTTTTCTTCCCAATCTGACCTCCACTTGCTCTGAGTTTTACTGCTGACCAACAGTAGTCTCTGTGGCCTTCGAGGCAGTTGATTCTGAGTCAGCACTGTTTCATGCCCTTGCTGCACAGCCTTCCTGGAAATTCAGCTTTCTCACGGTTTTTTTTTTTAATCTTCCTCTATCTTTTAGAAGAATAACAATAAAATAAAATTGAAAGGAGGTGTGTGGATTTTGAAGACACAGAAATCTTCTCTCTCTTTTTTTTTTTTTCCTTCTTAGATTTCGATGGCACAGTTGGATGTAAGGAGAAATAACTCATCTTTTGGGGCACAACTAATAAAACAACTCCTTCTAGGAACTGGCCGTTGTTCAAGGTGGGAGAAGCTGCTGTAGCTAGAAATACCTTTTACTTCATACTGGAAATTTTTTTCGTGTTCTTTTTTATTTAATAACTGCTATTTAAACCCCATGCAATCTAATTTAATGGATTTTTTTCACTCTCCAATATCAAACTCCCAAGAGCAACTTGGCATCTACAGAAAAATGAAACTATAACAAGCCTGCTTAATAGATATCCAAACTTTTCACTAGTAATGTTGGTCCAGGTGAGAAAAAGAAGCCAATGTTTGCTTCTGACTTTCTGAAGTAGGAGAGAGTTTTCTATTTTTCTCATCTATCAGATACTACATGGTGGATTTCATAAATTACTATTGATTATTATTTATTTAATGAGAGGCCAAATTTCTCCTGAATTTCTATTAACATATTCACTGTCAAAGATGCTACTATTGTTTTGCAATTATTTTCTTAACCTCTTACCCAAAGGATTTTATATCCCGCTATTGCTATGTGACTTGCAAAATTTCCTTCTGTAGTAAGTAACCTTCTCTGTCCCATTAGTGTAGACTTATTGAATGCAATGGACAAAGTTCTCTGTAGAAGCCCAAGGAGCCATCTCATGATTCATGTAGAAAGTTTGCACCCATATTTCTTTTCTCTCTGACACAATAAGTGTGAGATTTAGCTAGCTAAGGAGAAATTTCTGGGAAAGAGAATCAGAATATAACCAAGTCATATTCAGCCACTAAACTCACTAAAGTACTGGCCCAACATAATTTAAGATATGTTGGGAGCAATGAAAGCTGGAAAATTGGTCAAATGTGTGAGAGCAGGGCTAGGGCTCAGTGCCTAAAGCAGTCAAGCTATCTCAGTCTTAAACAAGCATCTTGACTGGTTGTCACCTATTAGTCACTAGGCAACTAGTGACCTGTGTCAGGTGTAGGGGTTATTTTGACAGCCAGAGAGACTAGTCACCACCTAATCCAGGTCCTGTTTTCTTGTTTATCTTTTATTCATTCCAGCTGCCATTTCTCCTCAGGTACAATGGGCCACACTCACAGACCAAGAGATTACACAGAAACTGTAGTAATAGTACTGTGTTGGTGACTCAGTATAAATTTCACCAGTTACTTTCACAGGTTTTGAGTATACACCCAAAACACAGTTTTGATGTGGATTATTCCTGTGATCCCCAGCTGATGGTGCCAGGGAACTAATGGAGCCTTTAGCAAGTGTGACTTCTGGAAGACATTTGGTCACTAAGTGTGTAGTCTGGAAGATAACTTTGTCCCCTAATGCTTCCATCTTTATTTCTTTAGTAGCAATTTTGCTCATCACATACTCCTGCGCATGCTATGCGCTAAAACTCAAGGCCAAAGCAGTGAGCCCAAACAAGCACAGATGAACCCAAGAGCAAAAATAAAAGTTTCCCTTTTTGAGATGATTTTCTCAAGTATTTTAGCACACTGACGAGACCCTAACAGGGTCCTCCTTCTGCTTCCAAAACAACACAGCCAAGTGATGAGAAAGTAGAAGGAAAACAAGTCTCTGTCCATTGCTAGTTTCCTTTTGGGGATAGAAAATAAATTCAACAAAAATATAATTCTTTCTCTCAACATTGTGGAAACTGTCCTCTAAGGTACACATTGTAGAATGGCTCATCAAATCCATGATTTTCTATTCAGTACCAGCTGTGCAGATTAACACACAGGCATCTTAAATTATGAGACCCTGTCTCACTAAGATTCAACTTGTAATTTTTCTGTCTCAGACTCCCAGAATATTGGGGTTGGAGGAAATTAAGAAAGCCAATCCCAGTTCTGCATAAACATACACTTTTTAAAAGAGGCATATATACGTACAAGCTATACACATATAAATACTTTTTATTCAACCTAAAAATTAATGACACCACCAGAAAATCCTCCACATATTGAAAAAAAATATATGATACTGTTGAACAGATTGTTTTTTTTTTCGTACTGAAGCTCAAACTCAGGACTTGGTATTTACCAGGCAGGTTCTTATGCTACTGAGCTATTTTTACACTAAATTTTATGGTACAAGCTTTTTAGCAGGTAGTAACTATAATTTTAACTTATCTAATACAAGTATCATTCATGTTATCTATTATCTTCAAATACTTAACATATATCTATATAGTTGAAAAACTTTTTGCATGACAAACTTTTGAAATTACATAATATTTGTAGAAACCCAAGGAGCCATCTCATGACTCATGTAGAAAGGGAAGACAATATAAGCATATGTAAGGAACATAATAGATGCTCACCACACAGCTTCTATATTTGTAATGAGGCATTTTCCACACGCTATTTCAGCAATGTGAGATTTAAGAGGGTCAAAAAAAGTATTAAAGACATCGAGATGTTCTCAGCTGGCTTTCTGAATGCTGAGGAAGCATTTGTAACTTAATGGAGGACATTACAGCTCATCCAACCAAAGCTCCCAGGCAAGCCAAGAAGAAGAAAATGATTTGAAAACACAATGATCAGGAAACAAGGAAAGATCTTTTCCAGACTGAACACACAGTTTAAACTGCAAGAGGTTTTAAGACATCACTAAATTCTATTGTCTCAAAAGGAGACCTTCAAATACCTAATTAATTTTTCATTTGTTTTATAACCTTAGCAGATGTTGTATTTTTCATAGATTAGCTCATCACAAAGTGCTAAAGAAAAAGTTATTTTGTCAGATATTGAATTAATATACTTGAAATGTTACAGACAGTATATGATTTGTTCAACCAAAAATGAAATGGTTACTCTGCTTCCTAATATTCATTTTAACATACCTTGACTTAAATTAAGATAAGGTATCAAAACTTAGAGAGAGAACAGGTTGAGTATTATAACAGTGGACTTTTACATTCTTAGTCATTTGCAACTAGGTCGCTGGGCACAAGTAAATATTTACATTGGAACTGTAGTTTACATTTTTTATCCACTAATTATCAAGGTAAGAAGTGTAATTTGCTCTCAACTTACACTCATTTGGTTAAAAAGAAATAGAGAAAAACTGAATAGAATCTGACTAACACATGTCCTTAACAGTGACCTCTAATGATCTTTGAGCATCATGTCATTACCATATCCTAAGGTCAAGCCACAAGCTTAGTTTTTTGCCATTTAAATTAATAACCATGTAATTTACTTTAGAAAGATCACCTACTGTTTGGTAGCATATATACATACATATATATATATATATATATATATATATATATATATATATATATCTTACACCAATATAAATTGTATCTATGTGGCACAGACAACGTTAGCCTCTCCCCATATTTCCTTCATAGAAAGCCTATGCTGCTCATAGTTTGAATAACAACACATATTCTATTTCATCCTGGCTCAGTTATTCTTCTCTCCTTGTTGATTGTACTGTCAAAATGTGCTTCTTTTCAGTAAAATCCAGCTCACTTGTGGTTATTTTGTATTAAAGATTACTAACAAATCAATCAACATACTACTTTATTTAATTCATTATTCTCAGTTAATCTTTGCTCATTGCAGGGACAAATACCTGACACTTAAAATGAAGGAAGGAGAAAGACTTATTCAGCTCACAATGACTGTAGGTTTCCTCCATACTCTTCAGGCTCCAAAACTGTGTGGCACATGGCAAAGAGTAACCTTTTAAGAACAGAGAGCAAAGGGAGCAGCAACAGCTCAGGCAGCCAGCTAGCCTCTTTCTCCTCTTTATATATTTTAGCTTAAATTACCTGCTCTAGGGTGGGTACAGCATCCACATACACACAAAAAAATAAAAATAAAATAAAAT
>PVJA010033431.1:5657-23455 GCA_004027025.1 Myocastor coypus | reverse complement strand
CAGGCACTTTAGACCACTGAGCCATCCTGCTGGGCCCCAGTTAAATTTTTTTAAGTTGCTTAATGAAATACTATTACCATCCAAAACTCTTTAAGACCAAGAATTAAGTAGGAAGAAAGTCTTTACTTTAACATTTCCCATTAGAGGAATATCTGTTTGGTGGTATATTATGCCATATTATGCAGGTAGAGCAAGTGTTTTGGCTTCAGGGAACAAATAGCCTTTTTTAATTGTCATGAAAGCATCAAATATTTATTTATTTTTGTCTTTTTGAGACAGGCTCTTGCTATGCAGTTCAGGCTGGCCTTGAGCTCACTTTTGGGCTGGTCTTGATCTCACACCGATCCTCTTGCCTCAGCCTTCCAAGTGCTGGGATTACAGGCGTGAGCCACCATGCCCGGCCAAGGTCATACACACTACTGTGTGTATGTGTGTGTGTGTGTGTGTGTGTGTGTTGCTGGGGGTTGAGCCCAGGTTCCTTGTGCTGGGATACATCCTCAGCCCCCCCCCCTTTTGTTTATTTTTACTGTTTTGAGACAAGGTCTTCATTTATAGTTCAGGCTGGTCCTGAACTCATTCTGTAGCCCAGCCTGCCCTCAAACTCCTGATCTGCCTCTTCTGTGTCAGCCTCCCCAGTGCTGGGATGACAGGCATGTGCCACCATGCCTAGCTATATTCCCCAGCCCTAATTTATTATTTAGAGACAGGGTCTCACTAAGACTACTACATGTTAAACAATACAATTATAAAATGATTTTCTAGTGAAGAAAATTCGGATTTTTTTCTTGAATTCTTAAAAGTTCATTCTGTTATGGTGATATTCTAATTCAGAGAATGGCGATATTCCCTATAAAACATTCACAATGTTACCATACTCTGGCAGACCTCAAATTACATACTATGAACTTACTATCACCATAGCAAAATCTATATATATTTCAAGAAGAGGTGCTGGGCGTGGTGGCTCACGCCTGTAATCCCAGCACTTGGGAGGCTGAGGAAAGAGGATTGGTGCGAGTTCAAGACCAGCCTGGGCTACAAAAGTGAGCTCAAGGCCAGCCTGAACTGCACAGTGAGACCTTGTCTCAAAAAGACAAAAAAAAAAAAAAGAAAGAAAGAAGAGGGCTGGGGAGATAGCTTGGTGGCATAAGTGTCTGTCTGGTAACCGCAGGGTCCAGAGTTTGATTCCAAGTACCACATATTGTGCCAGGCCAGGAACCCTGGGTGTGCTGCGCTGGCCACCAAAACTTGGAGTGGTGGCACACACCAGTAATCCCAATGCTGAGCAAGCTGAGACAGGAAGATCACCATGAGTCCAAACTGCAAGACCTTGTACCAATAAATAACTAAATAATTTTTAAAATATATGAAAAAATAAAAAATTACATACTACAAGCAGGAAGCAGTATGCTTCCCAGTACTTGGGAGGCTGAGGTAGGAGGATCACTGTGAGTTAGAGTCCAGCCTGAACTGCATAGTGAGCTCAAGACCAGCCTGCTCTACGAAGTGAAACCCCATTTCAAAAAACAAAAACACAACTGGGCAAACAGTCTACTAATAATGACTAAACTCAAGAGCATATACCCAAACAGGATGGTTCTCACAGTGCCATGATATATAGCTATTTTTTGTTGCCACAGGCACCGACCTGATTCGTTGTTGGGGCTGCGGAGATAGCTCAGCAGTCTAAGCACCCGCCTGACTCATTGTTGAAATACAGGTTTGAGACAACCCAGGAAATCACAACCATAAGTTGCATTTCTTTTTCTTTTTCGGAACCGGGCACAGCACTTGGGCCAGGCAGACGTTGTGCGTGGGGCTACACCCCGCTGCATAGGCTGTATTTCTGCTTCTTCCATTCCCACACCAAGCTCGAAAGAAGCAGCGACGCGGGATGCAAACCTCTCCTCCTTGGCAAAGGTGTATCTTCCACAAACGCCAGAAACTTCCGCCGCTTCCTCCGCCTCCTCCAGCCCCACGAGCCCCTTGAAGCCGGGTCCCCACCGCACCCAGCACTCTACCCGCGCCCACCTTGCTAAACTGGGCTGTTGTTCGCTGGAGCGCTGCTTGCCAGTCGGGCCCCGAAGGAGAAAGACACGACCCTGTGTGCGCCCTCGTTCGCGGCTTGGTTCTATGCTACGGTCTCCTAGAGTTTCTGGAGTGGCTAGAGCTGAGCGCACGCTGGTTCCGCATTGCAAAGCCCGGCTCCGGCGGCCGGAGCTGGCGGCGACAGGGCGCGCTGCGCGCGGGGGCCGCCAGGGGGCGCGCTGGCCGGGGAGGGCGTGCTGCGGGCGGCGCGTCTAGGCCGGCGGGGCTCGTGGCGCACTCGCTGCCCACAAAGCGCCGCTGAGGAGCTGCCGCCGGCTGGTGTCGCACAGCCGCCGCCGTCGTCAGACCCGCTGCCCTGCGCCTCTAGGTCGCACCGCCGAGCCGGGACAGAGGAACGCGCCCCGCCGCGCCGCACCGCCTGAGAGAGCTCGGGGCGGCCGGGCCTGCGTGGGGCAGCGGTGGTGACGGAGACTCCGGGCCGGGCTGGGCCGAGCCGGACCGGGCAACACGGAACCATGGCTGAAGCTGCCGCGGCTCCGGTAAGCGCGACGCGCGCGGAGGACGAGGAGGGGGAGGGCCGGGCGTACTGTCTCCGGGGCCGCCCCGCCCGCGCCCCCCGCCCTGCGCCTCGAGGTGAGGCCCGGGACCCTGGGGATCGTTTCCAGCCGGGAGGCGCGGACCCCCGCCCCGTGTAGCCGCGGAAGCGGGGAGCGTCGGCGCTCTGTTGTGGCCGCCAGCCATTCTTGCAGCCGCGGAGCTGTTGTCACGAGGTCCCCGTCGTCGCTGCCACCTGCGCTGGGGCGAGGCGAGGTGGGAGCCAGGTGTGCGCCCCAACGCTGCGCGACGCTCCCAGGGCTTTGCAGGAAACTGCGTGCCGGGCCGGACCGGGCGGCGGATCGTGCGTGCGCTCGTGTGCCGCAGGCCTGCGCGGGCCCCGCACGGGTCCGGGACAGAAGCGTCCGCAGACGGCCCCTGTGCACCGCCCCTCCCGAAAAGCCTTGGAGCCCTCCAGGAAAGCTGCTTTTTTGGCTCGGGAGCCAGAATCGACCACTAAGCAAGGACTGGAAACTAAGGAAAGGGTGAAAGAGGAGGAAAATGGGACTTTGTCATTTTTCAATTAAAAAAAAAAATATATATATATACATATATATATATGTATATATGTATATATATATATATACATATATACATATATATATGTATATATGTATATATATATATATATATGCTGGTGTAAGATCAGGTATATATCAAATACAAGTTTTAGTGTTTTTTGTTTGCTTGTTTTTGCTTTTTTTTCATTTTTGAGACAGGGTCGCTATGTTGCAGGTTGGCTTCAAACTGATTTATGTAGCCCAACCTGGGTTCTAACTCAGTGACCCCCCTGGCTTCAGCCACCTGAGTGCTGGGGTTTACAGGCGTGCGCCATCACGGCCGGATCCATTAGAGGTTTAATCAAAGCTATATACATAACTTTTAAATTCTCTAGTAGTCATATTTAAAAAGAGAAAGAAATACATGGGACTAACTTTGCTGTATTTTGTTTAATGTTTGCACAATGTTATTTCAGTAGTAATCAATATTAGAAAATTGGCAGTGAGACAGAGCAGCATTTTACGTACTCAGATTTTGAAGTCGCCTGTGTATTTTATTCTCGGATCACATCTCAGTGGAACCAGGACGTATCAGGTGCTCAGAGGTCCCTTGTGGACAGTGGCAACGCTATGGATCAGGGAGATTCCATATTATGGAGAAGAATGGTAGAAATGAAAACACTGGTGATAAAATAAAATAGCTAAAAAGGTGGAACAGTAGACACTCAGAGCGGAAGTGGAAAATGGAAGCTTTTTTTTGGGGGGGGAAGAAGGATGACAGCACGTATTCGGTTACTGATGAGGTTGGAATGGGAAGGAATGTGAAGAGTTGAGTGGGTGTGATGCAGATTCCCCTTTTTCTCCCAGACTTTGTCTCAAAATTCCTGTTATCTAGATCTGCATATGACTGTTAGGTGCAATTTTCAAGAGTTTGTAGTGGCTACTGTATGGGATGGGAAGAGAAGCCAGGGAACCACACAGCATTGAGGTCCACACCAGCCCGAGACCTCTGGTCTGTGTGCCAGCACCCCAGCTGTTGCATAGGGTTTCCTTCAACAGGGCTTGAGCCCAGTACCCCAGAGCAGACTGAGTGGGCCCACCCTGATTCAAGGCTAGGGACTGGCTGAGCGAGAGGGGCAGAGACACAAGAGGAGATGTGACTGAAATGGCAGGGAAAAAAGCAAAGCATAGGCCAGGCAGGTAACCTGGGAGCAAATGGAATCTTCACAAGGCTGGAGCGCTTCCTAACGGAATTGCAGATCAGGCAAGGATGATGGCGGATGAGGTCGGGGCCAGAGAGTGGCTGGTTTATCAGGTTCAGCCTTAGATGGCTTGTAGAGGTCATCATAGTCCAACCTCTTATGCGTTGTAGGAATTTTTTCCTTTTTTATGTTCAGGAGTAGAGCAACCTAATATTTGCTTGGAGAAAAGTAGATAAAATGACTTACTCTAGGAAATATATGTTGGTTCTGCTCTCCCTTTGGAGTACTACAGCAGCAAATTAAATAAATCTATTGTTTTCTGACTCAGGTATTTGAAAACAGTCATATTTTTCTCTAGATTCAACATCCTTAGTTCAGCTTAATGTGGACTGGTGAGGTTGTATGTGAATGGGGAGTGGATTAGGCCAGAGCATGAGTTTATATCTATTATCGTTATCATCATCATTATTATTATTGTTTGTTTTGAGAAAGGACCTCACTATACAGCCCAGACTGGTATTGAGCTCCCAGTGGAGCCTTGAACTCACAGTTCTCCTGTCTCAGTCTCCCAAAGCTGGGATGTAGCTGTATGCCATGACGCCTGACAAATTTAAAAGGATTATAAGTCAGAGGGCACCGAGTTCAGTGAAACCTGGGAAAGATTGTGTGGACTTCAGTCTTTTCCAGAGATAAAGGAAGTGATAGCAACCTGAAGATCCTCTGGGCTTTTACTAGAGGAAGTATGCCTGACTGCTTCTTAAAAAGCCAGTTTCATTTATTCAGTCTTCCAAATCCGTGGTGGAACTACCGCAGCTGTTCTCCTAGTTTTGGATGCCAGTGGCCTCTTGAATGATGAGGCTGACACAGGCCCTGCAAGCCTTACCAAACAGATTCAGCTTAGCCAGGCAGCTGCACAGTCCTCACCTGACTGCAAACTGCACTGATAGTTCCTCCTAACACTGTGTCTTGTCCCATCTGTCCCCTGTACACAGACTGCTGAATGGGACTCTGAGTGCCTTACATCCCTGCAGCCCCTGCCACTGCCACCAGCCCCAGCTGCTAGTGATGCACACCTGCAGACCGCAGCCATCTCCCTGTGGACTGTGGTGGCTGCCGTGCAGGCCATAGAGAGGAAGGTGGAGGTCCACAGCCGGCGGCTCCTACACCTAGAAGGCAGGACAGGGACAGCCGAGAAGAAGCTGGCCAGCTGTGAGAAGACAGTGAGCGAACTCAGCAACCAGCTGGAGGGCAAGTGGGCCGTGCTGGGCACGCTGCTGCAGGAGTACGGGCTGCTGCAGCGGCGGCTGGAGAACCTGGAGAACCTGCTGCGCAACCGCAACTTCTGGATCCTGCGGCTGCCCCCGGGTATAAAAGGCGATATCCCAAAGGTAACACAGTCGGTCCACATCTGCCTGTGAGATGCTGCCACACACCCTCTGCTGTCAGGGGTTCAGTGTCTTAGGAACAGAGAAGAAGTTCATTTATCTGGGAAGCATTCTGTGTTCAGTTCAGGGCCTAGAGTGTTGCGCTCAGATGGGAAAACTTTCCTAGTCACAGTATGGCTATGTAGTACACAGATTTTTTTTTTCTCCTTCTACCCCTGAAGATTTGCATCTTTCTTTGTTAATTTGTCTGCTACAATATTGGGGAGGAAACTAAATTCACCACTTTATCTATCCATGCGACTTTGTCAGCAGTTCCTATAAAAGTTTAGATGGAAGACAAACGTAAAGGATGTACAATTACATGATTACTGTAAGGTGTCGTGACTACCCATGGGGTGGGGTTTGCCATAGACCATGTTGAGATATTAGAGGCCATTGTCCTTCTGGAAGAAATAGCACATAAAACAAAAGGAAGTACACAGCATTCTGAGGTTGTGGAAGACAACCGTAGGTGCCTAATTTCTAAACATGCCTGTTCATTTCATTAATCTGTTTCATATGCGTTTCTTAAACACGTAACTGTTTGCTTAATTTACATCCTAAAAGTATAGCCATGAACAATACACTAATGTCTCCCAAAGGTTATATTTTCCTGGGGCAAGCAAGATAACAAAATACAATCACACACACACACACACACACACACACACATGCACACATAAGGCATGAATTTTGGTTGGGAGAAAGTACTGGGAATTGACCTCAGAACCTTGAGCTCACCAGGCAGGCGCTATGTCACTGAGCTGTGTCCCCAGCCCCCTAAAAGGTTCTGATAAAAGTAAAGCAAAGCCGGGCGTGGTGGCTCACGCCTGTAATCCCAGCACTCGGGAGGCTGAGGCAGAAGGATCGGTGCAAGTTCGAGACCAGCCTGGGCTACAAAAGTGAGCTCAAGGCTAGCCTGAACTGCATAGTGAGACTCTGTCTCAAAAAGACAAAAAAAAAAAAAAAAAGTAAAGCAAATTGATCTCTGGTGATATTTTCAAATGGATGTCAGACAGGGTTGCATTCAGGAGCTTATGTTTAAGCAAAGGCTGGACCCCAACTAGGAGACATCTGAGGAGGAGGAGCTTCCCAGGTGAAAGAAGACCTAGTGCAAAGTCCCAGAGGCTCAGATCCACTTGTAAGAGGAGTGAAAAGAAGGCCAGTTAGTGTGCAGCTTGCGTGGGGCAGCACAGCTGGAGAAGTGGGCAGAGGTCAGGTCATCCAGAGTATTGCTGTCCTGTCCTGGCTGAATGTAAGGATCACCTGGTGGAGCCAGGCACATTGGTGCCCAGGGCTCTGGGAGACTGAGGCAGGAAGATTGCAAGTTGAGGGGGCTGGGGAGATAGCTCCATGGCACAAGTGCCTGCCTGGCAAGTGCAAGGTTGTGAGTTCGAACCCTGGTCTCGAAAAAAAAACAAAAAAAAAAAACAAAAGCAAGTTGAAGCCCAGCTATTGAGCAACTTGGCAAGATTCTGACTCAAAATTAAAAAGGCTCAGATAGGACACAGTGAGATAGCACAGTGGTCTAAAGCGCCTGCTTAGGCAAGCTTAGGAAACCTCAGGGACTGCGGTTGGATCCCTTGCAGCATATGCTGTGCCAGCCCACCCTCAGGGCAGGCTGAGCTGGCCATAATATAAATAAATAAAGTTTAAAAAAAAAAAAAAGGCTTGGATGTAGCTCAGTGAAGAGGCCCTTGGTTCAGTGCCCAACAATGGAGGAAAACAGTTACCTGGGGCACTTTTAAATTTTTGCCCTGTTTACTTTTGGGTAGAGGAGAAGCCTAGATGACCCTTAAAGCTCCATAGAGATTCTTCTGGGTGATGAGGTACTAAGGAAGAGGGTGTGGAGCGAGTTCCTTGACTGTCTGCAGAGTAGTGAAAAGTTGTGCTGGCTACTGTGTGAGAATGGCTCCTGTGAGAACAGAAGGGGCACTGAGGCCACAGGGACAAAGAGGAGGACAAGAGCCACAGGGGCTTGGCTGGGCAGTGGGATGGGAGGAGGGGAGCGGACATTTGTGATTCTATGATTGATGGCAGGTGACTTGTGGGTCAGAAATGAGGCGTTAATGACAATCATTACAGATTCACTGTGGGGTGGCTAGGAGTTTACAGTGTTGTGTGAATTTAAGGTATGGAATCCTTTGGTGGGGGTACTGGGGTGAAAATTCAGGGCTTTTGCACTGAGCTGTGTTCCCAGTCCCCTTTCTATTTTTTTGTTTTCAGATAAGGTCTTTCTAAATGTCCCAGGCAGAACTCAGCTTCAATCCTTGTGCTTCAGTTTCCCAGAACGTTGGGATTATAGGTGTGCGCTCCCCACTGCAGTTGAAGGCATATAATTTTTATAAGAACCCTGACTTGCCCAAGGTGATATGGTTACCAAATATAAATAGCAGAGTTATATTTTAATCAGTGGGCAGAGGACATGCTCTCAGCCACTGTGGATTACAGACTCAGCTCTTGGAGAGAAGACCTGGTGTGGTGGTGTTGACATTTCCTTGAGACAAATGCTTGTGGAGGTGTGGTCTCAGGTGGGAAGGAATGAGGCCTTGGAGGGCTGTTAGGCTGGAGATTGTGCAACAATTGGAGACGAGTCTAGGGGACACTGAAGCTCAAGGAAAAGGGAAGTACTTGTTCTCCAGCGGCTCTGCTGGTGGTTTGGACATAGCACTGAAGGTGAACTAGTTCCTCTGGGTAAGTGGCAAACATTCCCTCTCTCTGTCTCTGTCTGTCTCTGTCTCTGTCTCTGTCTGTCTCCATCTCCCTTCCCACAAAGCTTTACTGCAGAAGGGCTCAATCCTTGGCAGCTGCCTTCCTTATGGTGGTCAGCACGTTGCTCAGCTCCTTGTGCTTCCTCTTGGCATGGATATGCATCCCCACCCTTATTTATTTATTTATTTATTTATTTATTTATTTATTATTTAGTACAGGGTCTACAGGGTCTCACTACACAGATGGGACTCTTTTGTAGTGAGTATTCCTCCTGTTTTCAGCCTCCAAAGTGCTGGGATTACAGGTATATGCCACCATGTCCAGTCTCAGCATGCCTTGGGGGTGGGGCTGAAACAGTACACAGGGATTGGACCCCAGTCCTTGCACCTGCCTAAGCAGGCACTTTAATCTGCTGAGCTCTCTGGCTGGCTCACCCACTCTTTTCTCGATGAACTTGAGGACGTGTTTGTTTTTGGAGACCTTGAGCAGCTCCCTCATGCGCTGTCCTAATCATGTCCTGCAGGAACTTGGTGTGCTTGGTGAGGCATCTGCAGCAGTGGCTGTGCCTTGGTTTGCTCACATTCTTAGTCATGTTGTGGCCCTTGTTGAAGCCTATGGCCATGGGATAGGGTAGGACCATGGCTACTGTTCTTTGGTGGTTGCTATATAAGTGGGTAACATTTAAACTGTCCAATCAGCCGGGCGTGGTGGCGCACGCCTGTAATCCCAGCACTCGGGAGGCTGAGGCAGGAGGATTGCTGTGAGTTCGAGACCAGCCTAGGCTACGGAAGTGAGCTCAAGGCCAGCCTGAACTGCATAGTGAGACCCTGTCTCAAAAAGACAAAAAAAATAAACAAATAAAATAAAATAAAATAAACTGTCCAATCTATACTCTGAAATTGCTCAGAGAATAATGTGACTTCTTTGAAAGTTTTTTTTGTTTGTTTTTTTAGCAGAACATATTTATTGAGGGAAAGAAAGCTCCTGTCCAAGAGAGACAGGAGGGTGGAGTACCAAGTGGGTGTCCCCCCTCTTTTTTTGAGGTTATGAGCAGAATATATTTACTGGGGGCAAAAAAAGTTCCTTTCCGAGAGAGGGACAGGTGGAGGGGCCCCTAAGTGGGTAGTCTCCCACTTTGAAAGCTTTGTTAATGAAATTAAAATGCATTTAATTATAGTCAAAATATACTAAAGAGCCTGTAATACCAGCATTCCAGAAGCTGAGGCAAGAGGATAGTTGCAAGTTCGAGACCAGCCTGGGCTACAAAGTGAGCTCAAGGCCAGTTTGAACTGCGTAGCAAGACCTTGTCTCAGAAAAACCAAGGAAACAAAACAAAAAACATATATATATATATATATATATATATATTCTTTGCAGGAAAAAGAGAATGTTCCCCATTTATGTGTGTATGTGTGTGTGTATGTATGTGTGTGATTTGCCAGACTGAAATGTGGACTCGGTGCTAATCCTTTTACCTTCAGCTGTTTCCCTCTGCCTGAACTAAAAAGGTTCCCATTCAGTGCTAACTCTCCTCTGCCTCTCTCCCAGTCCCTGGCAGCACTGTCCCACTCTGTGAGGTGACCACCCCAGGAACCTCACATGAGGGACTTGCTGTACTCATTCATTTCACTCAATAATGACCTTAGGGTTACCCAGCTATAACCCAAGGCAGAGTGTCTTTAGTGGCTGAGTAATATTCCATTGACCTCAGACTTTTCGAGTCATTGGTCTTTTTTTCTTAAAACATCAAACATTGTGTGATCTTTCAGCAAGGTTATTGGTGACTTCAGGTCTGAGAAGTTTTCTCTTAAAACTTTTAATACTTCTCAGTGCACCATGAAACCAGGCGTGGTGGCGCACACCTGCAATGCCAGTGCTGGGAAGGCTGAGATAGGAGGATCGCTGTTGAGTCCAAGCTGCATAGCTAGACCCTATACCAAATAAATTAAAAAGATTTTTTTTTTTTTTTGGTCTTTTTGAGACAGGGTCTCGCTATGCAGTTCAGGCTGGTCCTGAGCTCACTTTTGTAGCCCAGGCTGGTCTCGAACTCACATCGATCCTCCTGCCTCAGCCTCCCGAGTGCTGGGATTACAGGCGTGCGCCACCACGCCCGGCTTAAAAAGATTTTTTAAAAAGAAAATAAAAAGTATTTCTTCTCCCTGCTCCCCTTTTCTGCTCTTTCTGGAACTACTGCTTGACAGATTATGGACCACTCACTGTTTTTATCTCTTAACCTTTTATTCATAGTTTTGATCTTTTTGTCTAGAGTTCTTTGATGTTTCTCATTTGTATTTTAATGATTGCACATTTAACTTTCTTTTTTTTTTGTGGGACTGGGGTTCAAACTCACGACCTTGCACTTGCCCAGCAGGCACTTGTGCCTCGGAGCCATCTCCCCAGCTCTGCACATTTAATTTTCAAGAGTACTTATTTCCTATTCCTTTGTACCCCCCACCCCCACCCCCGTGGATGCAGTGTATTCTGGAGCTTTCCCAAGGACATACATTAGAGGCTTATTCAGGTGCGTTTTTTCTAGTATCTCTCCTAGCACTTCCTCATCATGGTGCTGTTCGTGGTTTTAGGACACAGGGTGTGGCTGTTCACAGCGAAGGTTCAGATTCATGAGTCAGTGAAAGTTGGCGTGTGTCCCCTGCAGCACCAGGTCTGTCTGTGCCTGCGAGACACTGTGCAGTGAGACAGGCTTCGTGTGAGATGCCCTGGCAAGGGGCAGCCAGGCAGGCCGGGGACCCTGGAATCGGGCATGGAGCTGCTGTCAGCAGCCTGCTGGGTGCTAGGATGTCTCTGGGGAGGTGGCTCATTTTCCTCAGAGACAGCTGTGGTCATGGCTCTGGGGTTGTGGGTGCTGCCGCCTCTCGTGCAGGGCCGATGGTGTGGCAGAGGAGTGCAGCACTCTGACGAGCCCTCAGAGCTGCACTTGGCACCGGGCCATTCCTCATGATCCGTGTTCCTGCTGGCTTTGCGTTAGAAATCCTTCTGGATTCCTGGACTCGCGTGTGGTCAGATGCAGCTGCCTACTCGGTTAGGCGTCAGTGCCCTCCCAGTGCCACAAGAAGCGTGCCCAAGACTGAGGTGCTGCTGGCCGCCTCATCCTGTGTACCTCTGTGCATGTGGTCCCTGCTGACCTTCCTTCCTTCCTTCAGTGGAATTCTGGGGGTGGGGGGACTGTGAATGTATTCTCAGTCCAAATTCAAATGGGAAGTTCATCCTCATCCTTTATTTTTGTCATGATTTTATCATAATATGTGTTTGTTGGGGCTGGGGAGATAGCTCCGAGGCACAGGTGCCTGCTGGGCAAGTGCAAGGTCGTGAGTTTGAACCCTGGTCCCACAAAAAAAAAAAAAAAAAAAAAAAATGTGTTTGTTGTATCTAAGATACATCTTTTATGAGCAAGGTTTAAAAAAAAAGGTTGCATTTTTAACTGTTTTACTTAAGTTTAGTTGCTGAATGGAGTAAAAAGATGAGTACAGTTCTTGTTCTGAACAAAATTTTTAGTTCAAATGTAGACAAAATGAAACTATTTAGGGAAAAAAAAATAGTACTAGTTATGTTCAACATACTGTATATCTCAGAGATGGCAGGTTACTCCTGCAATCCCAGCACGTGGTAGGCAGAGGCAGGAGCACCTCAGAGTGTTAGAGGCCGGCCAAGGCAATGCAGTGAGGTCAGGCCAGCCCGGGAGCCCTGCCTGTCTCTCCCTTGCCCACACCTGCCCTCCACTACACTGGAGCAGCTGCAGTCTGTGCCTGCCCCTTAGCATCTCCTGCTGTGGTCATGTCACCTCCACGCAGAATGCCCTTGTTGTCCTTAAAGGCCAGTTCATGTCACCTCTCACAAAGCTGTCCCTAGTGTCCTCCACCTAAGGTGGTTGTTCTCTGAGTCCTTCTGTCCTTCACCCTATGTACTTTAAGCCACAATGGTTTTGCTCTGTTTTTGAGTCCCTTAGCAGCCTTGACTCAGGACCCTGGCCCAGCTCTCTCTGGTTTTCCTCACCACTTCCTACACAGGGTAGGACCCCAAATACTGCTCTGTCAGGAGCTGTTGTGTGGTTTTTTTTTTGGGGGGGGGGAACAGCAGGAAATAAGGAAAGACAGAAGGCAATATTCAGGGTACAAGGGCACTGGGGAGGACCTGCCTCTAGCAGACAGGCCCACACATACTACCGATTGACCCACTGTGTTGGCAAGTGAGGAGCGCAGTGGGAAGGCGCGGGCTCTTCCTCCAGTCACTGCCTGCATTCACATGGTCCTCTGCAGATGCTGTCTTGCCCTAAGAATGCTGCAGTGAGGAGCTTTCTCTGCCAGCCAGGAATGTCATCCCATTCCTGGGATGTGTAGTCCCTTACACATTCTGTCCAGGGTCCGTCCAGGCACAGACTCCAGAGGGGCAGTGAGGGCAGCATCAAGACAGCTGTGGGGCTGGCGAGATAGCTCAGCGGTCTAAAGCACCTGCTTAGGCAAGCTTAGGCAAAGCTCAGGGACCTTGGTTGGATCCCCAGCACTATATGCCTCATCAGCCCTGCCCGCAGGGGGCTGAGCAGACCACAAAAAAAGACACCTCTTGGCCTCACCATCAGCATTTGCACTGGTCCCCAGACTGTGATCCCCAGAACATGGCGACCAAAGCTACTGATGTGGCACAGGTCAGGGGAGAGCTAGGCATTCACCAAGGGGCTCGTGTCCTTTGCTTGCACCTAGGATGCTTGCACCTAGGAGTGTCATGCTGGAGCCAGCTGGGACAGTGCGCTGCTGTAATCCCACCTCCCTGGGAGGCTGAGGTGGGAGGGTTGCAGGTGGGAGCCCAGTCTGGGCATCTTGGAAACTTAGCAAGACCCTGACCAAAATTCAAGAAATAAAAAGAGCAGAGCTTGTCGCTCAGTGTGAAGGCGATGGGACCGGTTCCCAGCACCTCCTCCAAAAGGTCTTGATTAAGTCGCAAAAGTCTGTGAGTCTCGAGTCCATCTTTTGAGCTGTGTGTGTGCTGACCTGGGAAACGCTGAACACCTTGCACTGCCTTCCTCTGTCAGGCAGTGGCATCTGTCGGAACAGCACTGGGCATGCTTTGAATTGTAGACTGAACCAATGTTGTTTTCACAGAACATTTTTACCAAAAAATAATAACTGACACATTTGAAAATGGTCGAAGTTCATCTAAGGAAAATAATTGATAATGATTATTGCCAATATTAACATTGAACTTTCAAACAAAAATTAAAGGCCAGGGAGATAGCTCTGTGTACAAGTGCCTGCCTGGCAAGTGTATGGTCATGAGTTCGAACCCTGGCCCTGCCAAAAAAGAAACAAACAAAATTAAAATGTCAAGCCGGGCGTGGTGGCTCACGCCTGTAATCCCAGCACTTGGGAGGCTGAGGCAGGAGGATTGGTGCGAGTTCGAGACCACCCTGGGCTACAAAAGTGAGCGCAGGACCAGCCTCAACTGCATAGCGAGACCCTGTCTCAAAAAGACAAAAAAAAAAAAAAAAAAAAAAAAATTAAAATGTCAAAACTGGGGCCCAGCGGGATGGCTCAGTGGTCTAAAGCGCCTGCTTGGGAAAGCTTGGGCAGCTTCAGGGACCGCGGTTTGATCCCGGCACCACATGCTGCGCCAGCCCTGCCCTAGGGGCAGGCTGAGCCGGCCATAGAAATGAGTGAATAGGAGCACGGCTGGATGGCTCAGTGGTCTAAAGTGCTTGCTTAGGAAAGCTTAGGCAGCTTCAGGGACCGCGTGGTTCGATCCCCGGCACCACATGCTGCGCCAGCCCTGCCCTCGGGGCAGGCTGAGCCGGCCATAAAAATAAACAAACAAACAAACAAAAGTTTAAAAAATGAGTGAATAAACAAAGGTTCTGAAACAAGAAAAAAATAAATAAAATTTTTAAAAAATGTCAAAAACTGAAATCCACTACCCAGCAGTTTAACAGCTTCTTAAAACTTAGTCCTTTTGGTGGATGTAATGGCACATGTCTGTAGTCTTAACAGTTGGGAGGCTGAAGCAGGAAGATTGCTGTGCAGTCAAGGCTAGTCTGAACTACATAATGGAACCCTGACTTAAACAAAAGCTAATTAAACAATAAAACTAAGTCTATAGCTGAGTGACACAGTGCCTCCTTTGCAAGCCTGAGGTCCTCAGTTCAATTCCAGAACCAAACAAACAAACAAGAAAACCCTGTCTTTTCTGATGTTTTTGTTGTTGTTGTTGTTTGTTTGTTTGTTTGTTTGATAGTACCAGCGATTGAACTCAGGACCTTGCATTTGCCAGGTGACCACTTATTCTACTGAGCTATCTGCCTACCTCCCTGGTTTTATTTTGTTTGTAGGATTTTTTGTTTTTGTTTTGAGACTCACTCTGTAGTGCAGGCTGGCTTCAAACTCAGGTGATCCTCCTGCCCCAGCCTTCCAAGTACTGGGATTACTTGGATGTGCTACCACACCTGGCTAGTGGTGATTTTAATATCTTTTATTGTGTGTGTGTGTGTGTGTGTGTGTGTGTGTGTGTGTGTGTGTGTGTGTGTGGTACTGGGGATTGAACTCAGGACCTTACACTTTCCAGGCAGGTGCTTATTCTACTGAGCTATTTCCCCAGCCCTTTAGTATCATTTTTACACAGCTTTGAAGTATCTCAACATTGGGGAGGCCGGTCCAACTCAGAGAATGCCTGTTTTCCAAATAAGTGGCATAGACTGTTACAAAAATCACAGATACAAGTTGACTTAAAGTACAGAATAAAGCCTGTGTGCTGGTGCATGCCTTTAATCCCAGTGCTCTGGAAGGCTGAGGGAGGGAGCCCTTGTGGACAAATTAGCAGTGCAGCAAGATATCACAAAATAAAATAGTTGAAGTGTGAAGCTCCTGGGTTCAGTCCTCAGTGCCATTCAGCCTGTCAGAATAGGCCTGCAGATTGTATGCTACGAGGTAGGAGGGCGGGGCATGCAGGCCCAGCTAGATGGGAAGGTAAGATAGGAACCTTGCCATTGTGAGGCAGGTGTGGGCATTTAGCCAGACCGAGTCTCAAGATTTAAAGAGAAAATAAGAGCTGGCCATATAGCTCGGCAGATTAAAGTGCCTGCTTAGGTAGACCCAGCAGTGGCTGGGGGTTCAGTCTGCTGTGCCGGCTCCACCCTCTGGGCACCCTGAGGGCGGCAGTTGAAACTGAGCATGATGACAATTGAGACTGGGCATGGTGATGCACACCTGTAATCACAGCACTTGGGAGGCTGAGAACAGTAGGATCACTAGGAATCTGATCTGTGTAGTGAGACCCTGGACTAAATACATTTTAAAAAATAATAATAAAGAGAAAATAATAGTAAGGGGTGGATATGTAACTTGGGACTCCCTGGGTTCAATGCCCAGCACTACCCTAAACAAAAACCATGGAAAGATTGTGTAGTATTGTGCCCGATTTCACGTTGCAACTAGCAAGTGAGATACTAACCCTTGTTAAATTTTGGTGCAGAATCAAGGAAGAAGAAACACACAGCATCCGAGAAGGCTTTCCAGCATTCCTGCCCTTTCTAACTTCATGTTTATGTGAGGCCAGCTTTTCTTCATAGGCATTAACCTAAACAGAGCTTCCTAATAAATATAGAAACAGATGCACAAACCCAGTTGTCTTCTTTTAATCCAGATTTTAAGGAGGTTTGCAAAAGATACAAAACCATACCACTAGTATTTTGCTTTATAAAGTATTTCTTAATGATAACTTAATATTCTATTTATTTTTGTTTTTTAACTATGTTAGTTGTAATATGTTGGATATTTTAAAGTGAATATTTAATATTCAGTCTTTCTAGTGTAGTAAATTGGTAGATATATAAATGATAGCTGCTTGGGTCTATGTTTAAGAAGTGAAGGAATCTGAGACCAAACAGTCTGAAAACTTGTGTGGTAGCATTTGTTGTTTCTCTGATGCTCAGTGTTTTGGCCAGTACCCTCTAGTAAGGCTTTTTTTTTTTTTTTTTTCTTGTTCTATATTTAGGACCAGGTCTCCAGGGTCTCACTAGCAATTGTCCTGTTTATAGCTTCCCAAGCACTGGAATTACAGGTGTGCTCCACCACACACATTGAACTCACTCTGTATCCAGGCTGAACTTGTGGTAACTCTTCTGCCTCAGCCTCCTAAGTGCTGGAATTACAGGCATGCACCACCATCCCTGGCTAGAGTGCTCCTTTTCTATTGGTCACCTTTACTCCAGTCACACGTTTCTAAGCTCTAATTCTCCGTTCCACACTCTGCAGCCTCTCTTTTCAGCAGAGGTGTCCTCCTCCTCCTCCTCTCCCAACTGGATTGCTTGCTTGCTTACCCGATGCTCAGCTCTTGTTCCGGACTTCACTTCCCTTGTCCTCTGTGGCAGCCATGAGTCCTAGGCCCCAGGGTTCCCTCACACCTTTGTTCTGTGGGGCACCTCCTTGAGAAACTTCCCAGGGTGCCTGGTTACACATTTATGGATTCCTGGTGTGTCTGAAACAACTTTTATTTGGGGCAGGATTGGTATTTTAGCTAGATTTAAGATTTTATGAAAATACTAGCCCGGGTGTGGTGGCGCATGCCTGTAGTCCCAGCACTTGGGAGGCTGAGGCAGGAGGATTAGTGTGAGTTCGAGACCAGCCTGGGCTAGAAAAAGTGAGCTCAAGGCCAGCCTGAACTGCATAGTGAGACCCTATCTTTAAAAAGGGGCCTGGCAGGATGGATCAGTGGTCTAAAGCGCCTGCTTGGGAAAGTTTGGGCGGCTTTGGGGACCGCGGTTCAATCCCCGGCACCACATGCTGTGCCAGCCCTGCCCTCGGGGCAGGCTGAGCTGGCCATAAAAATGAGTGAATAGGGGCCAGGGAGATAGCTCCGTGGCACAAGTGCCTGCCTGGCAAGTGCAAGGTCGTGAGTTTGAACCCTGGTCCCACCAAAAAAAAAAAGAGTGAATAAACAAATAAAGGTTCTGAAACAAGAAAAAAAAAAAAATAATAATAATAAATAAATAAATAAATAAATTTTTTAAAAAGGAAGATAATAGTCTGTTCTGTTACATGAATTAAATATTATGTTGCAGTTGTTCCTAACTTATTTGTGATTGTTTAGAAATAATGGGCTCCATTCTCCCATAATTGATAGCTTAGAGTTTATTTCCTTTCCCTGTGAAAACACTGAACGAACACATGGAGGCCAAAACATATTGTTTCTCCTATGTCCTTTTCTTCCTTCACATAGTTTTTTTTTTTTTTTTTTTTTTTTTTTTTTTTTTTTTTTTTTTTTTTTTTTTTTTTTTTTTTTTTTTTTTTTTTTTTTTTTTTTTTTTTTTTTTTTTT
>PVJA010033430.1:10065-23424 GCA_004027025.1 Myocastor coypus | reverse complement strand
CCTCAGCCTCCCAAGTGCTGGGATTACAGGCGTGCACCACCACGCCCGGCTAATGCTACATTTTCTTTATCTGTCTCTTGATGAGAATGCAAGAGGATTGAGCTATTATTGCATTGCTATAAACACTGGTATGTATGTATTGCTGTTAAATGATGTGTTAACTTATTTGGAAATGATACGGAGCAGGGGAATAACTGGGTAACATGATCTTATGTATGTATGTATGTATGTGTGTATGTGTGTATGTGTGTATGTGTGTATGTATGTATGTATGTATTTGCAGTTCCAAGAATCGAAATCCGGAGCTTGCACTTGACAGGCAAGCACTTATGCCACTGAGCTATATCCCTAGCCCCATATGAAATTTCTAACTTCTGTTATTTGGGAAATCTCCATACTGATTTGCACAATGATAGTAATTTACATTCCCTCTAAAAATGCAGGAAGGTTTCTTTTGCATTACAGTCCTGACAGCACTGATTATAGGTTGGTTTCTGAATGATTGTCACTCTTTCCAGAGTAAGATGGAGCCAAAGAATCATTTTAATCTGCATTTCTCTACTGGCCAACAATGTTGAACATTTTCTTTCATATAATTTTTGACTATCTGCATTTCTTCCTCTGTGAAGCATGTGTTCCATTTTGTAGCTCATTTCTTGACTGAGTGTATCATTTTAAGTTGTCTAATTTTGGAGTGTTCTTAGAGACTAGAAAAATCTTGTCAGGGGAATATCTGGCAAAATTTTTCCCATCCTGTAGGTTTTCCTCTTAACTGTGCTGATTGATTAATTTACTGTACAGAAGCTTTTAGTCTGACATGACTTCACTTGTGGATTCTTGCTGCTGTTTCTTATACAATTGGGGTTCTGTTTAGAAACTTCTATGTCTTCAAGTGTTTCATCTATTTTATTTTCCAGAAGCCTTAATGTTTCTGTTTTAATGTGTAGCTATCTGATCAGCTTTGATTTTAACTTAACAGATGGTAAGAAATAAGAATTCAGTTTCATCCCTCTACAAACAAATAAACAGTTTTCTCAACACCATTTGTTGAATAAGCTTTCCTCCAAGAGTTTCTTTTTGGTCCTGTCATCAAAGTTAAAATACTTAAATGTGTCCAGGGAGGCTACTACATTCTTAGCTGTGTTCCATTTATTCACATGTTTGTTTTTATTCCAGTGCCATGCCATTTTTATCACTATTACTTTGTAGTACAGTTTGAAATCAGCTATTGCTATGCTGCTTGGCTTGCTCTTGTTGCCCCAAATTACTATTGCTTTCTTATGACTTTTTAGGATTGTCTTCTCTAGGTCTGTAAATTGTGCAGCTGGAAATTTGTTTGGGATTGAAAGAATCTGTATATCAATTTAGGAAGTACAGCCATTTTGGCAATATTAGTTCTGCCCACCCAGAAATAAGAAACATCTTTATATTTTATGATATTCTCTTCAATGTACTCCTTCATAGTAATGCAGTTTTCTACGTAGAGTTCTCTTACATCTTTGGTTAGGTTAATTCTTAGGTGCTCTACTTTCATTGGTGAGATTGCGGGCAGTACTGTTTTCATAATTTCCTCCTCATCCTGTTCATTGCTAGTATACACAAATGCTGATGATGTTTGTGTGTTGATCTTATATCATGCTTTCTTACTGACACTTATTATCCATTGTAGTAATTTTTGATGGAGTTTTCTTTGTGGCATAAAAGTAGAGTGTGATGCAATATGCAAATAATAATTTGAGTTCTTACTTTCCTATATTTATCCCTTTTATTTCTTTCCCTTGTCCAATTAATCTGGCTAAAGTCTGAAGTATTGTGTTAAGTAACAGAGGTGACAGTTGTCACCCTAATTTTGTTCTTGATCATGGGGGGAATGCTGTCACTTTTTCCCCATTTAGTATAATACTGACAATGGGTTTATTATAAACAGCCTTTAGCATATTTGCATATGTTCTTGCTATGCCTGTTTTCAACCTGAAAGGGTGCTGGATTTTGGCAAAAGCCTTTTCTGCATGTATTGATAATATCACATGGTTTTTGGCTTTACTCCTGTTTAAGTGATGTATTACATTTCTTTAACTTATATGTGTCTAACTATCCTTGAATCTCTGGCATAAATCCGATTCGATCACAGTGTGTCATCTTTTTGACAATAAAGTACATTCTACGTGATACCTGCTTGAGAATTTTCGCAACTACTTTTATTCAAGAGATTTTCCTATAGTTTTCTTTTAATTAGATCTTTATTGAATTTGTGGATCAGGATGACACTGGATTTTCTAAATGAATTTGGCAGTAGTCCATCCCTTTCAGTTTCTTTGAAGAGCTTGGTGACTATTGTTGATATCACAACCTTAAAGATTTTGTAGAATTCAACCAATAAGGTACTGGGTGTTTTAAAATTGTTATATTATTAATTACTTTGAGTCAGCTTCACCACTTTTGGGAGGGTGTTATTATGCACATTTATATCTTTGTGGCTTAGCTTTTGTAGTTTATATTTACCTAGGAATCTATTTCTTCAAATTTGATAATTTGGTAGAAAATAATTTTCCACGTAGCTATTGTCTCCTAGATTTTGACAATGTCAGTTGTGATTTTACTTTTTTCATTTCTAATTGCATTGATCTAAGTCTCTTGTCTGAGTTTGGCTAAGGGCTTATCTATTTCATGTATTCTTTCAATGAACCTGTTCTTAGATTTTTTTGTTTTTTTAAAAGTGGTTTTAGTCTTCATTTTATTAATTTCTGTCACATCTTTAGCTTCCCTCCTTAATTGGTTAAAAGTTGGTTTATGGTTTCTCAAGTATTTGGGCTTGCTCTGTTTTCCTAATGTGAGATTAATTTTCCTCTAAAAACTGCATCATATCATAGTGATATCTGTGCACTCATGTTCATAGCAACACAATTTGTGATAGCCAAAACTTGAAAATAACCAAAACACCCCATCATCTGAAGAATGGTTGAAAAGATGTGGCATTTTCATACAATGAAATATTACTCATTGAAATATTACTATAAAAAATGATAAACTGAAAGACTTCATATATAAGTGGATGTATCTTGAGCATATACTCATAAGTGAAATAAATAAGACCTACATATGTAAATATTGTATACTCTCCCTGGTGTAAGAACTCAAAAAAAAGAAAGAAAGAAAGAAAGAAAAATGGAAAGACGTAACACAGCTGAATGGAAAATCAAGAATTTAAGGATTAAACAATGAAGAGACTGCAAGCAGAAAAGATTAAAACATGGCAGAAGCAAAACTATGCACTCATACACACAGAATGAATTAGACAATGGTCCTAAGAATTTCCAACAGGTTTTTCACACTGAGGATAGCAATGTGTAATGCTAAAACTATGTTTGGAATGTCTGTCATTCTGGTCTTTTAGATGTGTGCTGCTTCTAAACTAATTTTAATTATTGCTATACTCTCTCTCAAGTAAATGGTTATTTTACAAGAAAACAAACAAGGATATTAAAAGAGAGTAAGAGACAAAGAAAAATGCCATAGCATTGACCGGATACAATTTTATATATTTTTAGATTTCTAAATTTCTGTGTAAAAATGTATAACTGCTTTTATTATCTTTTATAGGGATTTATTAGAATATAAATAATTGATAGAAAATACTGACTCCAAGTTAAGACTAAGACATTTGATATTCAGAAAGACAGTGATGTTAAGCTCAAATACCCATGTTATAGAGTAATAATATCACTAAGTTTCTCTCCTGGAGGGTTAAGAACACAAGTTTCCAGATCAAAAATTAGAGAAAAAGAAGGCTACAAGGATAGCCAATAATTTGGCCGTAGCCCTTCAAGGTCAGTGAGGACTCAGGACATGAGAGAACCTGTACTGTTACATCCTATAATGCAGTGGTGTCCCAAATTTCCTTCACAATGAGATTATGAAGCCACAGAGGAAAGTGATTGATGGTGTACCGTGTGCCTAAGGCAAGTCAGTTAGAGAGAAAACATTTTTTCATAGACAGTCATAGAGAGCAAACTGGTCAAGCAATGGCCGTAACTCGTCCAGATGTCTGACACTGACAACAGTTGTACAAAGCACTGTACATGGTTTCAAGGTAAATCCTGAGGGGGTTTGACTGACCTTGGGAGATTAAAAAAAAGTTACATGTTTTGTTATACAAGTCTTGCTTTAACTTGCCTTTTACCATCTGGCAAAAAAATTTAAACACAAGGCATAAAAAGTAAAGGTAGATTAGTACACTGGGCTGTGAAAGTCTTAAATCAACAGCTTCTGACATTGGGGTGCTGTGAAAGTAGTGTATTTTTCTTATTACTTTAAATAAATAGTAATGAGAAGGTAGTCATGGTGACACATGCCTGTAATCCCAGCACTTAGGAGGCTGTGGCAGGAGGATCAGTGCGAATTTAAGGCCAGCCTAGGCTACAAAAGTGGGCTCAAGGCCAGCCTGAACTGCATAGTGAGATCCTGTCTCAAAAAGACATAAAAAAAAAAACCAATGAGACAATTTCAAAACACATTAGTACTGTTTTGAATAATTAATATAATGCATATTGTTGTCCTTATAGTAATTATTCAGAGTACAGAATGCAGAAATGATAATTTTCCTAAACATTATTGGTACAAAAATTTCTTCTCATTGAACTAAGTGAAAGTAGTTGTATACATAGTCCAATATTCTATGATTGTAGTGAATTATTGGCAGAACTGCCAATATCAGAAGCAATGCTTTCTAATTTACTTAAGCAATTTTGTGAACTAGAATATGATCTATTTTGGAAAAACTACATATGCTGCATACTCTGTATGCAGCCATTAGACATATGTGTTCAAGAGTGTTTTTCAGATTTCCATTGATCTATATGTCTTTGCAGAAATAAAACGCCAAAGTCATCTGCTTTTGTGGATCATTTTCCACAAATATGAAAGCATTGCAATCACTCATGCATACTGTTTGACTTCTCTGCAAAGAAAATGAAATTTGACAGAAGAAATTTTGGCAATGGTCAAAGTTCCTAGAGTATTAATAATACAATCCTGAACAACACAGGACAAATCAAAGATACGACTTTAAAATTTCTTGAAGTTAATGACAGTATATACCTCAGTGAAACCTATGGGGTACTATGAAAGCAGTGTTTTTATTTATGATTCTGTTTATATTTAGTTGGTATTTCAGTTAGAGCAGTTTTTTTTTTGAAGATAGGTGCTCCAATATTCAGTACATTTCATGTTTATTAATGGTGTTTTTCCTTGTTGAATTGTTCCTTTAATTGTATGTAGTGATGTTTATGTTTATAACCAGTTTTAATTTGCAGTTTGCCATATCTGGCATAGAAGTGCTACCCTTGCTTGTTTTCAGGGTCAAAATATTGTTTTCCATCTTTTATTTATTTATTTATTTATTTATTTATTTATTTTTGTGGGACCAGGGTTCAAACTCACGACCTTGCACTTGCCCAGCAGGCACTTGTGCCTTGGAGTTATCTCCCCAGCCCCTTGTTTTCCATCTTTTAATTTTAATCTATGACAACCTTGGGCAAATCGCTTCTTGAATGGAACACATGGTTGGATTTTGTCTTTTGATCCAGTCTGCCAGTCTGTGTGTTTTGTTTGGAGAGTTGAAATCATTAACATTGAGAGATATTACTGAGATGTGTTGGTTATTTGCGATCATTTCCTTTTTGACTACTGATGTTGCCTTTGTTTTCCTTTTCCTGATATTTTATTGTTTCTGTTTATCCATGGACCTCACTATCTCATTCTGTTTTGGGATGGATTCATTTCTTATTTTTTTGTGGAGAATGTTCTAAAGTATTTTCTCTAGAGCCAGTTTAGCACTCATACATATTTTCTGAGCTGGTCTTTTCCATGGAAATATATTATTTCTCCATCTATGCTAAAAGACAGCTTTGCTAGATAAACTAAGCTGTGCTGTAAACTGCTTCTTCCTAGGTTTTGAAGTCTCCAAGTACTTTTAGCTTTCAGGGATTATGATGAGGACTTGGCTGTGATTCTAATCAATTTAACTTTATATGTGACTTTGTTTTTCTCTGGATACCTTAAAAATTCTGGTGAAGGGTGAATATTTGTGAATTCAATGAGAAATTTCATTACAATTGTTTGATGTTCTCAACAGTCACTTGCTTACATTTTAAAATCTTTTCTTATGCTTGGAAAATTTGCTCATATAAAATAATATTTTCTTTTTTTTTTTTTTTCAGGACTGGGGTTCAAACTCACAACCCTGCACTTTCCAGGCAGGCACTTGTGACATAGCACTATCTCCCTAGCCCCTATAATAAGATTTTCTATAACCCATTAGCCTTAGACTGGGCTTCTTGGAGTCGTGTACGCTTTACTGGATAGTTTTCTCTTATTCTTTCTTTCTGGCTGCTTTGTGTTCTTTACCATAATTCACTATTTTTTTTTTCAATATCAGACACTGCCATTCACATTGGTCACTTCTGTAATGTATAAATTCTATACTGTGTTTTACTTCAGTTGTTTGTGTCTGGTATCTTTTTGAAGATTCCATGTCCTTGTTGAATGAGTCATTCAAATTTTAAACTATTTTGGTTAGTTCAACAATTTACTATTTCCTTGATTCACTGTGGGTATATTGAGTATAACTGGTTTAATCTTTGGTTCATCTGAACTTAGCTGCTTTCTTCATGTAGTCTAAGAAATTTTCATGTTTCCTTTTTTTTTTTTTTTTTTTTTTTTTTTTTTTTTTTTTTTTTTTGTATTTGTTTTCTTCTCCCTGTGTGAACTTTGCTCTGCTTTGGAGGAGTTGGGGTATTTGAAGATTTTCAATTTCCTTGTTTCCCCATTCTGTTATATCCTGCTATCTATCTATCTATCTATCTATCTATCTATCTATCTATCTATCATCTATCTATCTATGATTGGATTATCTATGCTATAACCTATCAATAATATATAACATATTAACTACATATATTTATTATATGTTACATAATATGTTGAACATTATATATTGTAACACATAACATTATATATAATTATATAATGAATATATTAATAATTTTAAATTACATTATATATGATAAATTAGATTATATGTTTTCTCCTTTTTGTGGGAATTATTCCATGTTGGAGATTAGAGAAATGAGGGAAGAATTTATGGGTTCTAAGTAGCTTTTCAGTAGAATGCTGCCTCTTCATGAATGATTTCCATATTTTATTTCCAGAACTAGTATTTACTCCTATAATTTACTTTACGTGATTTTGACTCTGTCCCTATATCTTTCCAAGAGAATTGCTTCAATTTATAGCAGAATGATTCAATCTTACAGCATCTCTAAATGGCAGTCCTTACAATTACTCTTCCCCCATTGGTCTATTCTCTAAGCACACTGTAACTTTTGTATTTCTGGTTGCTCTGCAGTGAGGTAGGTGATGTCGGGTGGAGAGAGTGGGGGTTAGTTGGGTAGTTAAGCTTGAAGGTGGAATTTTAAGATGGAGGCTAGTGGTAGATAAGAAGGGAAAATTAATGAGGGTTTTAATTTTACTGGAGTACTATACATTGAAGTTTTTTTTTTGTTTGTTTGTTTGTTTTTTGTCTTTTTGAGACAGGGTCTCACTATGCAGTTCTGGCTGGCCTTGAACTCACTTTTGTAGCCCAGGCTGGTCTCGAATTCACACCGATTCTCCTGCCTCAGCCTCCTGAGTGCTGGGATTACAGGTGTGCGCCACCATGCCCGGCATGCATTGAAGATTTAATACTGAGGGTCTTCAGAAGATATTTGGGGGGACAAAGATGATATATAGGGGAGGGATACTATCTTGTAATTGAAGAAAACTACGTGGTTACCAGAACTTGCTTAGAAGGAGGACAATAAACTGGGTAAGATATGGAAGAGCCAAAGGCTTACAATGGGGAAAATTGAGGAATTATACCAGGGAAGATAGAACTGACCAAGAGGGGCTGAGTAAGATAAATTTTAAAACTTGGGAGGTAGAAATTACACATTTAGAAAAAGAATACAGACATAGATAGATAGATAGATAGATAGATAGATAGATTATAATAATACTGTCTTTTTTTTTTTTTTTTGATGGGACAGGGGTTCAAACTCATGACCTTACACCTGCCAGGCAGGCACTGTGTGTCATGGAGTTATCTCCCTAGCCCTTAGTTTTGGGGGTTTGAGGTTAAAAAGAACACTAAAGAGCTGAGACCAACAAAAGGACCTGGACACCTACTGAATCAGAGCCTATAAAAGAAAAATGTACAAGAGTGAGGGGTGGCCAGGTAGCTCAGCAGACTGATGTTGGCATCTGTTGGTCTTACTTTGTGGTACTGGGGATTAAACTTGGTGTCTTGTGCTTGTCAGGCAGGCCCTTAAGCCACTGAGCTGTATCCCCAGCCCCTGTTGGTCTTGCTGCAAACAGTTCAACCCCAGGGAGAAAGGGCGATAGGAATGAGAAAGATAGACAAGAAGATGGAAAGCTTGGGCTAGGTGGTTGCTAGTCTGCCTAATGGGCAAGACTAACTCAAGGCACATAAAAATGATCCTTCATTTATACTTTTGCAAAGTTTATATCACATGACACAAGGTTGCTTAGCAACTAATAGCTGGCCTGAACCAGACAGGATGTTTTTCTCAGCTCTGGGTTAGCTTCTTTGCTTTAGGCACTGAGGCCTAGTCAAACCTACACACACTTGATCAATTTCCTGACTTCCTGTTGCTCTCAAAAGACTGAAATGCCTGCTTAGGCAGATGCAGGGACTAGGCTTCAATTCCCTACATGCTGGGCTGGCCCTACCCCCAGGGCACTCTGAATCTGAGAATAAGACTGGCTGTGGTAGCACGTGCTTATAATCCCAGCTCTTGGGAGGCTGAAAACAGGAGGATCATTATGAGTTTGATTTGTGTAGTGAGACTCTGTAGACCCTGTCGTAAATGCAAAAAGAAAAATACACTCAAGTAACAACCTAATATGAAACCATAAAAAAATGTGACCCCACCTTGAATAACTCAAGGTGCATATTAAAACATAAGACAATCACATACTTGATGGGAACGTGGATTAAATAGTTCAATGGACATTGCACATGTGATTTCGAAGTATCTTCTTTGCCAGAGTCTGAATGCTCACTCCCAAATTACTCCTCTCATCCCTCCACTGCAAAACTGGGGAGAATTCAGGTTCAGGACTTTTTTCTGCCATTGTGGTAGGCATTCTTACAGAGTCTGACCCAGTCTGAGTTCTTGAATTTAGAGTTCTTGCTGTTCCTGTTCCAGGATGTGATGGTGGACTTACCAGACTGACTTCGTGGCTATAAATTCTGTGCTGAGTTGGGATTATCGTGAACAGTTAATTCAGTCAGAGCAATAGCAGGCTAATCCATTTCCAAGATATCTATCATGGTTAGTTGAGAAATAACATACCTTCAGGTCCTGTATTGGGTCTTCCTTTAACAGCAGGAACACAGCACCAGTGTGAGACTCCAACTGTATGTAGCTCAGGTTGAATCTGGTGTTGCATTGCAGAAAGAGAGCTGTAGATCTCCAGTCCCTCACTTCCAGACAGCTGTCCAACAGCGGGCAGTCTCCCATGACTGTCCTTTGCTCGTCAACCCTAGGGATTTGGCTGCCATGTGGCTGCCCTGGGGTTGATATTCATACACCCAGCCCTTTCCCCCGGTAGTGCCCCAGCCAGAACCTTCTCTCCATGCAGGGCCTGGGGCTCTCGTACCACACACGCTCACCAGCTGTGCCAATGGGTGGTTGCTTGGGAAGCACAGCCTCTTGTTCTCTCACTGTCTCCTACTTAGATTCCCTTGGTCCTGATGCAGTTCCCCATGAGCAAAGGAGTTCTTGGTTTCACCATTCCTTTTAGTGCAGCAGCCCTCTGTAGCACTGTGGTTTCCCCCTGCAGTGTTGGCCACCTGGTCTGTATCACTTAATCCTCTTTTCTACCCTTTCAGTTTCCTTTTTGTTCCCTCTCTTCAGTTCTTCTCCGGGGTCCTACCATCCAAGCTTCAGAAAGTGTGAAGCTGAGCTGCTGGCAACCACTGCTCCACCAACTGGCTTCCCTGCTGAATTTCCAGTTCCACAGTATTTCTCTCTGTCTGTCTGTCTGTCTGTCTGTCTTTCTGTCTCTGTCTCTATCTCTGTATGTCTCTCTCTGTGTATCTCTCTCTCGGTCTATCTCTCTGGCTTGTAGTATCTCTTATGAAAGTTGTCACTCATATGGATAGAAAACTTTAGAGATGGACAGATACCAAGGATACTGATGACAGATGTTTATGTCAAAATCCCTCCACGACTACATTCTTTTGGCATCCATTTAACCAGAGAAGGTTAGTCTACTTTTATCCAAAGAACTTGTAATGGCTTCTCCTGAGATAGCTATTTTATAATGGTTGCTGGTATTCTGCATGATCTATTCCCACCAACTTTTTTACCCCTGATCCATAACTAAACTCAAGGGCTAGTAGCCCTAGATGAAAAAAGTCAAAGTATGACCGGTGAAGAAACTTACTATGCTCCAAGCCATGACTTTCCCAAACATCCAGGGAATATGTGAAAGAATACATTTCAGAGTATAGGATCAAGGTGAAACAAATAAAAGGTTGGATAAGGATGAGTTTGTTGACAAAATTCGTTAACCAGCAATCCTGAATTGAATGGCTTTAACCCTTTGGTTTCTTGGTTTAAAAAAAGTGAACCCAGGCCCACTCTGCTGACTGGACTACATTTTCCCTCAGCCAGCCCGCTGCCTGCCCCAGCAGACCCGTGGCACCAGACACTGGTAAGCCAAGTGTCTCCAAGATGGCTGCATGGGGAAGGAGGCGTCTGGGCCCGGGCAGCAGCACCAGCAGCGCCTGAGAGAGGGTTACCTTGTCAGCCACAGACTGCTACGTCATGCACGAGATCTACAACGGTGAGAATGCCTAGGACCAGTTTGAGTATGAGCTGGAACAGGCCCTGGAAGCCCAATTCAAGTACACTGTCACTGAGCCCACCTGGATTGGTGAAGAGACAGTGCGGTGGATCACTGTGGACAACTGCCTGCACAAGACGGCTGTGCTGGCTGGCACCTCCTGCCTCTTCACCCCCTTGGCACTTCCCTTAGATTATTCCCACTACAGCTCCCTGCCTGCTGGTGTGTTGAGCATGGCCTGCTGCACCCTCTCTGGGATCTCCTGGCAGTCTGACCCTTGCTGAAAGTACCAAGTGGAGTATGATGCCTATAAAATATCTCGACTGCCTCTGCGCACACTCACCTCCTCTACCCCAGTGGTGCTAGTCCGGAAGGACGACCTGCACAGAAAGAGACTGCACAACACGATAGCACTGGCTGCCTTGGGGTACTATGTAACGAAGATTTACGAACTCTATGCTGTATGACTGCAGTGAACAGGGAGAGGAACAGAAACACACAGCTCGCAAGAGACAGGAGGACATAAATGATTTTGATTGCTACAGTAACACTTTTTGCTCTGTGAGGCAGCAGAGCCTAGGAACGTGTTTGGTTTAATCTTTGTTATTTTTTAAAAAGAACACAGATCATGGGTGTACCAAGGGTTCTTCTCAGCTTACTAAAAAATGTGATTTCCATAACCCTGGAGGGGGTCAAAGGCTAAGGAAGTCTTAACTAGGCAGTGGACTGAGTGGAAGCCAACAACTGCTGAGAGGGTGTGAATGTGCCTGGCGGTCTTTAAGTAATATTGTTTAACTGTCCCATTCAGAGCCAACCAGAAGCTATCAACCATTAAAATTATGAGTATTTAAAAAAAAAAATGTGAGGGGCCCGGCGGGATGTCTCAGTGGTCTAAAGCGCCTGTGTGGGAAAGCTTAGGCGGCTGCAGGGACCGTGGTTTGATCCCCGGCACCACATGCTGCGCCAGCCCTGCCCTCAGGGCAGGCTGAGCCAGCCATAAAAATGAATGAATAAACAAACAAAGGTTCTGAAACAAGAAAAAAATAAATAAATAAAATAAAAAATTCTTTAACGAAAAAATAGAAATAATAATAGCTAGCAATTGTATTATTCAATTTTAGTACCTGTAATAATTTTTCTATTCCATTTCTGAGTTCTTACTGAATTTCTTTGAAAGCAATAGTTAATTTGCTTATCCTTTTGATTTGATTTGTGTATTAACCTAACATACCAGATGGATATTGGGACAATCCTCTCTCAATGTATTTTCTGCAAAAAGAAAAAAAGATTTGAAGAAGCAGGTAAGGTCCTCTGGTCCTGTGCAGTGGTTGTGGGCGGGCCAGCTCTCCCCATGAGGCTTTCACAATATCATGAAGAGATCATGAAGGGGGCTCCAGCCAGACACAGAGCAATGCCACTCACCCCCTTTCTGCCCATGATGAGGACCTATTCCTGGCATAGACTCGCTTGCTGGTGCCATCTCAAGATAAGACCTGTGACCTGTGACAAGCTTTACCTAACTTATTTTTATTGGAATTGTGATATTAGTCTCCTTAGGCCCCCAGCTGTTTTGCTATTATAAAATACTTTGTGGATCCTTTAATGCAAAAATTTTTGAAAATAATTATATCAAGTTTTTAATAGAGAATACATGTATCTGAATCATGCTAATTGTATGCAGCAGATTTCCAATTAAGTCTTTTTATTGTTCTGCCTAGACCTAACCACTAGGCTGGTACCTCAAGACTCCTTTTTAATTCTGGACTTCTCGTCTTTCATAAGCCAGCACAGCTCTGCACCTCTTATTTTGCCCTTGATATTCTGTTCCACAGTAGCTTTTATCTGTGTGACTACTTTTTTTTTTTTTTTTTTTTTTTTATATTTTTAGGGAAGGGTCTGCAGGGTGCAGGCCTCACTACTAGATCAGACTCATCGACTCATCGTGATCTACCTGTTTACAGCCTCACAAGAGCTGGGATTACAGGCACATGCCACTGGATAATCAAATTTTAAGCTTTATCTAAGGTTATGCATACAAGTTTCTTGTTCATTGTGTTTTTACAAAGGTTGTCTTTCTCCATTATTTCCTCCACCAATGTCCATTATTTCTCATGGAAATAAATGCCTTTTTTCTCTTTATCTATTGTCCATCCACTTGTCTCTGACACTTACCTATCCTGATACTGTTATATTTTATGACTACCACAAAGGATTTTTTAAAGAGGTTCTAAATTTTAAAATTTTGCATATAATTATAAATATTCATAGAGCATATGTGCATTTCAATAGATATATGTAATATACAATATCCCACCAAGGGTATTAGCATATCCATCACCTTAAACATAAAGTCTTTCTTTTTTCCTTCATAAATTCTTTACTAGTATTGGGAACACTTAAATTTCTCTTTTCTAGCTACTTTAAAACACAGAATTAATTGTTACAACC
>PVJA010033429.1:0-23328 GCA_004027025.1 Myocastor coypus | reverse complement strand
GTGACATTCATCTTCCCCCGTATTAATACCGTTTTTATTCCTTGCTCAGTTCATCTCACTGTTTTAATAGGATTAAAAAGGAAATACAGTTGCACACTGAAGTTCAACAGGTCACACTCCCTAGCACATTCTGCTTCTCTCTTTATAAACAAGAAAGCCAGTGTTCACATGAAACAGCACAGATGCTCCGTTTGTAAATTGAGCAAGAGTTTTTTCAAGCATACTTTTTGTTAACAAAAAGCTGAAGATTTGATACATTTGGAGGTTTCAAAGCCCTGTGAGATTTCCAAAAACAACTTGCAAAAATGAATTTTTCTTTGATCATGTGAGCCAGGATATAGCAAAGTTTAGGAGTTGAGAGACCATCTGTTTTATCTGAGTTCATACTGAAAACAAAATATGCATTTCTGAATTATTCTGTAATTTGTCCCAAAATATTGGATGAAAAATGAATTATTCATAATGGATGACATCACCTATAAGAGCCATAAATTAAATTATATTCCTATTTCAAAGCAGAAAATACTTGAGCATTCCAAGGAACTCAGTAACAAGATTTCATAGTGAAATGATTTAACCTTTCAGTATCAAAATACATTTTAGTAATTATCAATATAATGCAGATGCAATTAGAACAATTGCATTAGAGTGATTCTTTTCAGTACAGTGGCGATCTTGATATCGTACAACTTCCTTAATTAAAAGATTCGTTTTATTTGACAAATCTTTAGAGAGGCCTGAGTCAATTGCTTTGAGTTTTGAAGAAACACTGCTAACATGTTTAACTTTTCCAAAGAAAAGTCCTTTAGCTTTGCATTTTATTACATGTAACAAATAGGGAAAAACTAAGATCTTAGTGGTAGTTTCATGTTGACATTTTCAACTCCAATAATACTTATAAGCAAACACGCAGTACCCAACACACATCCACACCACACACACACACACTCAAGAGTAGACTCGAATACATCTAAATAGTATGTTCTACTACACAGCTGTTGCACATATATGCTATACTTTTGTATAATTGTTAGTGCAGTAGCTTTGTTTACACCAGTATTCCCACTACTCCATGAGCAGTGTGCTTTTCTATGATCTTTTCATAACTACTATGATACTAGACAAGGAAAATTCAGTTTCATAATTTTATGAGATCACTGTCGTCAATGTGACCTATCATTGATATAAGTGTCATTATGCAATGTATGACCACATGTGAATTTTTCCTTACAGTTAGGCTTAAATATATAGAAGTGTTTAAATACAAATCATTATATATTTTCATAGAATAACGTACATCTCATGTATTTCAGACACATGTGATGTACAACCTATCTAGTAGGCTGTTTATAGTCTGTTTCTTATGCATACATTTAGATCTAATTCATGCAGAGTATAGCATGTGAACATCATTGTACCAAACATGTTCCTATTAATGAACAAAGACTGGATGTTTGTGATTGCTATTTCATTGATGCAGGAACATAATTATAAATGTACTTAATATGGGTACATATAAAATTTTTATTCCTAAAAATAGCATTAATGAACTCATGGACAAATATATTTTGATGTGTCTTATTGAATCATCTTTCCGTTTAATAGGAAGTCATATGTCCATAAAGTGTATGCTATACAACACTGAATAGTAACTATTCTTGTTGATTTCTGTTAATGTATTTATAAAAATATTTTATCACTTGTTACTTTCATTTCCCCCATATCAGTGTTTTAATTTTTGCTTCAACTCTCAAGTATAATGTAGAAGCTTCAGTACACCCAAAATAACACCTGTGACTACCTGCCCAGACAAGTCAACTTTCTATCTGGCAGGTTACTGTAAGAACTGAATAAGTTCTAAAGTTCAATTGTGAGAAATTTTATCATTAATATCTATATTTTCACATTAATTTTTGTTATATTACTAATTCTCTTTCTAAAGACTTCATGATCTCCTGAGAAATTCACAACTAAAGTATATGCAAAATCTTTTCTAGAAATTGTGACAAACATTTTATGATCCATTTCTACTACCTAATTAATCACCTAATACTATGGTGGTATTTATAGATTCTTCCCTGCTTTAAAATTTATCAAAATGCCACTCTTCTTCATGTTAGAAAGGATGAAAATTGGCTATTAGGGATGCCAAAGGCTGATGATGGTTGCTCAAGAATATCTCAAATAATGCTCATACCAGGAAAATAATTTATGCAAAATGAAACCAGGTCAAGTTAACCTGAACATTTCTTCACGCACAAATGCATAAAAATAATATACATAGATATACAAAAAATGTACGCTCGTGTATGTCTCAGCTAGTTTTCCATTTTCCTTTAAAGGCTTCTTTGAATCTAACTAGTGCCAAGATCACTTATTTAAAAGGTATATTTCCAAGAAATACGAATATACTTCCTCGATCTAGGAATTAAGATTGTTACTATTGATTAGACATATTTAGAAAATGGTTCATTAAAAGAGTTCAAGTATGTATACAACTACTTCCTCTTAGTTCAAAGAGAAGAATTTTTTCTTTCTTTACCAATATTGATTAGAAAATTTATCATGTCTACATGCTGTGCTCTTATAACTACTGTGACAACAATATGCATTGTGCCAATTATTGAGAATGTACTACTAACGTGTTTTGAAATTGTCCTATTGTTATTTCTTATTAAAAGTAATAAAAAATAAAAGAAGAGTTCAAGTAAAACAATGATATGGTTCAAAACACCAGAAATAAAACAAAATAATACAGCAACAAAGAGCCTCACAGTACTGTTTCACTGAAATTAAGATTTTAAATGTGACTGACCTTATTGAGTAAAGAACATTTCCATTTTTGAAAATTCTCAGTAGTTTGTTATCTGTAGTGACTTCATGAAAATTGGCACCCTTTTCATTGGCAAAGAACAAATCAGGTTTCCAAATGGAGTCCAACATGGATGGGTCAAGATCTAAAGAATCATCCGGGTATTCACTGTATGCAAGACGGGGATCATTCCATTTCTGGCGAAGAAAAATGTTCACTCTGTAATCCTGAAAAAGGGGCAGGGGGGGAGAGAGAGAGAGTGAGTGAGAGAGAGAGAGAGAGAGAGAGAGAGAGAGAGAGAGAGAGAGAGAATTTTGAATCTTAAAGATTGTACAGTCAAGGAAAATACGGAAGAATTTGTGTCTTTCCCTTATTTTTGCTGTGAACCTAAAAATATTGCAAGAAATAAAGTCATAAAAGTGTTGAGAAGTTTTAGTGCTGTTCGTTGGACTTCTCTGAATTGCAACAAGAACCAGTGACACTCTTGAAAGCTAGCCTACCCTACATACAGTCTTTGTCCACCACCTAAAAGAGCCGTTCTAGTTGGAAGGTTTTCCATAAGTATTCAGTGAGCAGACTGCTCTGCACACCTACATCCCTCCAAGAAAAAGAACACAGAAGACTCAAGAGTTTTGTGCTTATGTTGTGATGTTCTCTCCAAATTTTACTTTCTTGTTCTGTCAGAATAAGATGTTAGAATGTCTTTGAGGCAGAGTAAATACTTTTGTTTTCACATCTATTTTTTAAAGTCAGTTCTTTCCGTAGTTATGTAGGAGCATCTAGAACACATTTAACAAAATTTTCTTGCAAGGTGTTTGTGTTAACAAAAACAACGACAGCAAAAAGGACCATATATACTTTTTCACAAAGAAGTCTTATTTTGCCACGTCGAATCTAGCAAGTTCTATGAAATTAATCACTTTTGAAAAATAAAAGATGATGTTTGAATAAATGATAATAACTTTTAATCCTCCTAATCCTTTATGATAATTTGTCCATTGCAATTTCCTAGCTACATATTTTGCAGAACATTTAGGAGAGTGCTTAGTTATTTCAGTCAGGTTCTTATGTATCAGTTATATGGAACAGTGTGTTGTGTTGTGGTATATTCTCACATGCATGTAATAGTCATTGATCATCTGCCCATTACTCCTATTTCCTTTTCCTTCCCTATAGCCTGTCTTTTCTAATAATTTTCCAATTTTTACACATCATCACTATTTTTAAAATGAATTTTCCCTAGATCCTTGCTAAGAAAATAGCACTATATTTTCACTTCTCAGTACAGATTATTTTGCTTTAAATAATTGTCTTTAGTTCCACCCATTCGTCCGAAAATCATAGTTTTACTGTTTTGCATAACCGAATAACATTCCACTGTATTTGTATACATTTTCTTTATTCACTTATGAGCTAATTGGCATTTGGACAATTTCCATCACAGTATCTGTCAATCTATGCTGTAATAAATATATTTATGCAAATAACTCTACAGCACATTGACTTTAGGTCTTTGAGAATATAAGAAAGAATGGCGTTGCTGGACCTAACAGTAGCTGTATTTTTAACTGTCCTGAGACATCTCCATTCTGACTTGCATAAAGGCTTGACCATGTTGTATTCTCACTAACTGTGGAAGAAGTCTTTTTCCTGCTTCTTCAATGCTTTACTCTCCTTTTGATCATAGCTCATCTGATGAGTAGGGGGCTTTCTGCTGTAATTTTGATCTTGACCTTTGATGAATTTAGTATGGTGTCTACAGGGTCTCACTACACAGATTGGACTCATAGTGATCCTTCCTGTTTTTCAGCCTTCCACGCTCTGGGATTACAGGCACACACCACCATGCCCAGTCTCAGTGCTCCCTCATGGTGAGGCCAGCAGGGCATGCTGGGGATTGATCCCTGGCTCCTTATTAATTTTGAAAGGATCAGAAAATAACATTTATCAAAGATAGAAGAACAAATATCAAACTCCCTAACACATGCCTTACTGGTTTAGTTGTATAAGATTTTCCAAGTCTAAAGCACTGCACAACATACAATCTGTATGTTTGTTCTCATCCATCACAAAACACAGAACATGGACATTCAACAGTGGAATGATGGCTTTTAGCACCTTCTTTTAAAATCCTTATGTTGCCTGTACCATCTGTTCTAGGCACCTAGCACATGGAGGGCAGCTGTTTGTGGCCTCTGATTCTGAAGTATGACGTTTTGGGAGAGAGCTTTCCAGTGGTCAGTTACTAAATCAACAGCAAAAAAAAAAAAAAAAAAAAAATCTCACTTTTTTTTGGGGGGGGGTGTTGGAACAGTTACTTTAATTCCTCCCCAACTTCATTATCTGTATCTTTATTTTGAGAATGAAGAGCTATTTAAAAAAATTCTAAGTGTGTATTGATTCTGGAAACAGTAAAGAAGTATTGATTAGAGCATTAAGCGAATTGAATCAATACTTTCATTTCTCATTCAAGTAGTCTCTGTGCCAATTTGAAAATTAAAGATAGTACAAAGTGTTGCTCAAGTCTTACACTCCAATTTAAGAATTTCTGAAGAGATAGTGAAGGCTCATATAAATATTTTTATTTCAGAAATTAGAGATTTATTTTGATTTATGTAGCTCACTCAGTCTTGAATACCTGGTTTTGGACTACACACTTGCCCAGAGACACCCTTTCCAGTAGCTACTGGTTATCTGTGAACGAATAGTAAGTTATTATTATTTTTTTGGTTGTAAAACAACAAGGTATTTGCTCTTCTAAGGTGCTGCATAGCAGTGATCCATAAGACCCCACTACACAGCCTTCCTCTTCTGCCACTGAAACACACATTCTCCCACAACTCCTACTGACCCACAATTGTAAGGTTAAGTATCAGTCTTCTGGAAATCAGCCTTGAGAACTAGGTGGGATCACTCTCTACAGCAAATGATGTCAATTAACCTGCAGGGATGAGAACAATTGGATCAACTTCCTGTATCATTTTTCTGTCCTCTTTTCATTTGGTGCTACACCAAATAGGAAGAGAAGGTTTATACTTCTTCTAGTTTAGGCAATGTAGACATAAAAATCCTTTCCCTACTGTTTCCTTCCATGGATCTGAAATCTGCACTACAAATCCACTCACTGCACCATGGAGTAAGCTAATCTCATTAATGTTTCATTTTATGGCTACTTAATGAATGATTTACACATAAGATTTTCACTTGGTGTTTGCATTTTTAATACTATGTAATATTTGATTTGCTTGTTTTTTTTTTCTTTTAACTTCTATTGAACAATTGTTGCTCTACTACTGAAATATATGAATAAGCTCATACTGTGATAAAGTCTTTGGGAAAAATAAAACATAGTTTAGCTCTCAGAACATTCTGTTGTCAATCAGGACAATAATTCTCTTTGAATTGACATTATGCCTTTCCTAATAGGCACAAAGCTCTTGAAGAAAATTGAATGAAACTTCATCCTTTAAAAAGGATGGAAAGTACTATCATAGAATAAAGATTCTTCAAGCTTTTCTAAGACATGGCTTCTTTTAATGTCTAATGTAAACTGCAATAAATATTATGTAGTTCCAAAAAATAAATGAGTATTCCCAAATAACATTTACCCGGAGTGACATCCATAGCATCATGTAGCCATCACCACTGTTTAATTCCTGATCGTTTTTCTCACCCCAAAGGAAACCTTGCATCCTGCCCCCATAAGGAGACCCACTGAACTATTTTCAGTCTACATAATTTGCAAACTCTGGATATTTCATGCGACTCCATTTTTTGTTTGCTCCAAAGACACTTGGCTGTGGCTCCTTCTGCTCTGGGATAATATTGCTAACTTTATCCCAAAAGTCTGCCAAAAATATCTTACTATGTTATCTATATTATCTTTTAGTATATGCGTAGTCTTTGAAAAAAAAAGTACTATGTATGGTGCTCTTTAGCCATTGCTGAAAGTTAAACCAACACTGTAAGCCAGCTGCAGGGCTTTCCTTTTTCTTTTTTAAAATGAAGTGGAATTTCACAGCATGTGACCTTCTGTGTCTGGTTAGTCTCACTTAGTACAGTATTTACAGTATTTTTAATTTGCATCTAAGAACATAGAGGTCCTCTGTTTACAGAAATTTAAATAATAAGGGAGACTTAAAGAATTATATCTATAAAGTATGAAAAATATATAAATGATTTCACAATGGAATGATGTCTATGTTTTACGTTATACTGTGTGTATGTATATATATATATATATATATATATATATATATATATATATATGTACATATATGTACTTCTGTTAAAAAGCATCATAATCTTCTATCATCATCACTAGTAAAAACAATAACTACTGTTACATGAAGAACAGTATTGCTAGACACAAAACCAGAAGCTTTCAATATAATTTGGACTTGAAAACCTTCATTAAAATTTTTCATACATAAAAACTTGAAGATAATTAATATTTTAAATAATTGACAAGTTCATCTTAAAATTCAGATACATTTCACAATAGCCACATATCAGAGAACATCTATTCATTTTTCAGCAACTATCATTTTATACATAATCCAGGACTAATATTATAAGACCGACTAGTGAATGAACAAGGATTTATTTTGAGCCTATCTCATCAAAATATACAAAAAGAAAGAAATAACACAAATCAAATTTTTTCAAATGTTTCCTGTTTAAAAAGAAACGTAGATATTTAGTAGCACAATTTTACATTTAATCTATTATTTTTATGTGATGTTCAGGCTCGTTCACAATTATAGTGATTTTTTAATATATATCTGCTTTGTTTTCTGTGACAAGAGATCTTAGCACATATAGACAAAGAAAAAGGCCTAAGAAAAAAAGAATTATTCATGTATTTGTTTCCACAGTTGTTCTCAGTAGTAAAAATAGTCATGCAAATAAAATTATTCTAATTTATATTTAGAATAAATTAAAATTATTCTTAAAGTGACAGGTTGTTAATATTACTATATATTATTTAAATTTTGAGAAATTTAAAATATTAATCATCCTTTTGGCAATCTTTATTCATGAGGGCTTATGTAGTATAATCATTTGCTGCAAAAGGTTAGCAATTCAAAACTGAAGAATAATGTCCATTTTGGAATATTTCTAATGCATTAAATGTTGTCCAAGACCAAACCATTTTTGGAATCAAGTTTTCTCCTGGGCGATTTGGATAATGCTTCACTATCTGGTTATTATTTTAGGTTTTGGCCAAGAAGCTATGAGGAGCAGGGTATTGCACTGTAGAAGTATAAAGGAATTGATTCCAGTTAGAAACTGTTAAGGAGGTACTGCAGCCTGTCTTGGGGGAGGGCTTGAGAATAGATAGTGTGTTTTCTGTTTCTCTACCAAATGCTATGGCCATCTAAGAAAAAGTGCTTTATGCTTGGTTATCTTAATAACATACATGTAATCTACCAAACCTTGATTAAAAAGAAAATTTAATAAGCCATTGAATATTTACTTCTCAGGTAGGCAATATCACTTATTTTCATTCTTTTACATTTATAGATATTTGGAATTGTGCATACATATTTAAAAATGTTCTAATATAGGATATCATAATAGATGAAATTGTGAGATTTTAATGTATTTTTACCTTATTTACAAATACCTGGCAACCTCAGCGTGTTATCTTCTACTGAAGTCTATACTCTTCCTGAGGATATCAATATTTTTTGGAGTGTCAATCCTACAGCAGGTTTAGCACAATGTTGTAGCTATAACTTTTAGAAATAATTATGTAGGATTATTCTACTTTTACATTGTAGATGTTAACTTATTTTTCAGTATATTGATACATTCTTTGGAAAATAGCTTATCACTTGTGCTTGAGTGTGGGGCACAGCTGAAGCTGGAAGTCTTCCATCCTGTGGGTCAAAAGCAAGGTCATCCCTGCATGCAGCATACTGAGGCAGGCCGTGAGAACAAGCTGCCCAGCCCTGAGCACAGGGAGCACCTGAGGTCGGCCACGCAAACCAGCTGGTGGGCAAGGGAGTGTCATCACCCCTCTCACATTCACCTGCCCCATGTGTAAATCAATGCACTGCTGTCTTGGGCAGTTCTTTTCTCCCATCTGGAGAGAGGTTCCCCACTTGACCTCAGCTTCCTGTATTCTGACTCTCCTTATTATTTCTTTTTCCTGTCTACCTGCCAGGAAGCATGACCTGTGCTGGATATGACACTTGAATTCTTTCATGGCAAGAAAGTTATTGTAATTGATCAGAACACAAGGAAGAAATTAAGTGACTTTACTGATGCTATATTATGAGGTAAGAGCAAGCTCTGAAATCTCTTTAATTTTCTTTCAGGTCAAGAGCTTTGCAAGTATCTCAGAATGACACAGGTTGCTTACAGGAAGTGAGGTTATATCAAATACAAGGTAATTTTTATGGTAACAATTTTTTTCTCAGCTCCTATGCTCAATTCATCATCTGAGTATCACAGATTTTGTCAGTGCCATTATAGAACACAAAACCCCTGCCCACATCACTGATTTGACATTATAAAATATAAGGAAATGAGATTGTAAGCCACTGTTTCTGGATAATTTGTAATGGAGTAATAATTGAAGTGAAATTAGGTACCTGGAAATAGGTACCTTTGTAGGAAAAAGAATAAGCCTGTGCCATTGGCTTTGAGATCAGGCAGGAGGCACTGCTTCCAGCCTGTAAGGGAGCCTTTGTTACAGTTAAAAGACAGGAAGAAAAATACCACCAGAGAATGGGAAAAAAGATCCAGCCTTGCAGCGTGGGAGTGTGCAAGTGCGAAGCAGTGTCCTTTCAGGAGTTGGACACAGGAAATGCTGCTAATGAATTATTTCTAAGTAAGAAAAAAATTGAGCAAACTTTCAAAATTTTACTTCATTTTTTGAGAACCTTAGGGTAGAGATCTCAAAGATGTGGCCACAATGCCTTTCTTTATGCTTGAACTAAAAAAAAAAAATGCTTCATAGATTTTCTGTACAAACTATAAAGGATGTTAAGAATTGTAAGCATATCACTACACAGAATCTTAACTCCAATTGAAGTACAGAACCATAGGAAGTACCCAACATAGGAAGAGAATTAGACTAGCATGCCCTACCAGCTTCAGTTAAAGTGTTTAAAATGCCAAGTCCCCAAAATTCTATGGGAGAATGGCTATATAAGGCTACTCAGTAGCAAGACATGGGTCTTTTTTTTTTTTCAGAAAATCAAATATGACTACAAAATCTAGGTAGTGAAGTCAAAATCCACAATAATTTTCAAGGAGGTAGGGTAAGCTTTGGTCAGCTAACTGGAAGGATATGCCTTCTGGAGTCGGAAGTTCCTGTGAGCCATCAGTACAAGAGTCATAACGTGTTCAATTTTGAAATTTGTGATCTCAAAGGGGAGTGCTGAAATATCAAAATATTCAAATTTCTAAAATGCCAAATCTCAAAACTCTAAAATCCAGAAAATCACAAATTTGAAAGGTTAATATCCTAAATGTTGAAATTCTGCCAAAAACAAGTCCCCCTGGGGGAAAACTAGCTAATAACAAGGTTTTATAATAAAAGTAGAAAGCTGAATGGGGGTTGCTTTTGATTATACACAGGACAGGTGTATCACGTCAGGTCTGAATAGTATACCTAAAAATCTGATGAAGCCATTAGGGTTTGTCTCTGAGGGTGTTTTTAGAGGAGATTCGTGTGTGACCTAGAGGGAGCTAGGAGGGAGAAGAGCAGGGCAGTGTGGGAAATGGTCCAGGGTGCGGGGGTACAAAGCTCAGTGATGGCACGTGTGCCCAACATGCTCAAAGCACTGTGTTCAAACTCCAGTGCCATAAGAAAAAAGAGCAAAGAAAATGAAAGTGAATGCCTTCTCCAAAGGAACCATAAACTGAAAGATAGGAAACATCTATTTACCTCGATGAAAAGCTTTAATGATCATGAAACTCAGCCAGCTTTTACATAGGTCAATGTGTTTGCTCATAATTCACCCCTCTAACACAATCTTTTACATGTGGAGGGTTTTTTCCCCCTTAGCTTTCTTTTACATGCTTTCCTCCACTATTTTATTTGTTCAGTTTTTATTATTCACATGAATAATGCACAGCGATCACATTTCTCCTGAGGAGCTCACACGTGTGTGCAACACATCCTAGTTCTCTTTCCATCCCTTCTCCCTCCACCTCATCACTCCCCCACATCTTGCTCTCTTTCCATTTTGCAGAAGATCTCTCTAAATTGTCAGTGCTATTTTTAGTTTGTTGTGTTATGTATTTCATCTTTGGGTCATTTTCAATGCAGAGCTCTAAATTGTTTGAAAACTGTTAGACCATTCTAAATAAATTTGTTCATATTATTTTGAAAATTTGACTCTACAAAGTTTACAGAAGTCAGTGGTGACCTTCTATACATAGGTAGATCACAGGGATATCCTCAGTAAATAAAGAGATGACCCTTTTGCCTGTCTGCATTTAAAAAGCAAAATTCATTGAGATCTTCGCTCTTGGAGCAAGGGCACATGCAGAGGAGACACATCTCAGTTTTAGATCAAACTCATCAATACTTTTTAAAAAATCTGTTACATGGTTTTAAGTGACTAAAGTTATAAAGTTCAGTGCAAATAATCACTAATTGTTGTGAAATACATGTATACATTGTGTTCGTGAGCTATTTACTTGTGCATGCAGTTCACTTGCTTTTAACTGGTGTGTCCTGACAGCATTTGCAAAAAAATGATACATAGTCTGATTTCTTATGCCACATCACTTATCAAGTGTTGTGCTTTTGTTTTGCATATAAAACTATTATCAAATGTAGACCCTGGAGATCCTGTATTAAATACAAAAAACCCCTCTTGCTTTGTATTTTATATTTTTTTTATTTTGATCTTTGAAGATTGTATTTAGACTTTAGCTATTTTGATTGTTTAGGATTTCAGCATTAAAGATTATGGCAGTCAGATTTTTTTTTTCTTTTTGGTAGTAGGGCCCAAACTCCTTTCTCATCAGTTCCTCTTTTTTTGGGTGGGAGCTTCTGTTGCATTTATCATATTTCATAGCAAATTTATGTATTGACTGTCTCTTCAATAGAAAAAGTGTCTCTTGCTCTTTTGATTAACAGAAACTGTCGCCAAGATCCTCCTTTGAACCTCCTTTCTATCTGTCCTGATTCCAATGACAAGATTCTAGATTTGAAGATAAAGCCATCATGGCACAAGAACGTGAGCTTAGCAAGGAAAGGCTAAGGATATTTAGCGTGATGAAAAAGTATAAATAGAACATGATTAGCAGAAAATTACACATTAAAGGCGACATCGCAGTTTCAAGACTGCAACTTTCTCTCCTTCTCTTAGAATACTCTGAGACAAATTGGTTGTCAAGTCTGGTACCATGAAAAGCCAGACTGGAGGAACCACATGAGCAAACTCTAGTCACCTGGAATCTTAGTGTATTAAAAGCCCCTTTTACATTAAAAGAAATTGCCAACACAGTGAAAAGACAACGTATAGAGTGGGAAAAATTATCTGTGACTTAAAGGACTTGTATCTAGAACTATAAAGAATTTTTTAAAAACTCAGATACCCCAAATTCAAAGCCCCAATCCAAAAACTGGCATGTGAAATGAACACACTTCTAAAACAAAGAAATGTAAATGAGAATGAATATATGAAAGAATGTTCAATATCTTTGACCATTTGAGAAATGCAAATGGAGACAACACAAGGATTCCTTTTCACCAAAGAAAGAATGACTATCATCAAGAAATAACCAAAAACATACTGGAGGGGATATAGGGAGAAAGGAACACTTCTCCAATTTTGCTGGGAGTATACAGTTGTTCAACCAGTGAAAATCAGCATGGAGATTCCTCAAAAAGACAATGTTAGAAGTGGCATTCAACCCAATTACTCCCTTTCTGAGTATCTTCTCAGAAGTATTAAAAATATCATACCGCAGTGAAATATATGCACCAATGTTTCTAGCTGCACAATTTGACATAGATAAAATTTTAAAACAACCCAAATGCCAATTAACTGAAGAATGAATAAAAAGAAATTGGTACTGTTATACAATGAAGTGCTACTCAGCCATAAAGAAGGGTAAACATGAAACTTGTATAGGTAACTGGTTACAACTTGAGACCATACATATAAGTGAAGTGAATTAGATTCACAGCACTAGACATTGTATTGTCTCCCTCATGTGAGAAATCGGAAGAGCTAATAAGGTCTAAAATGCATACTAGATATCATGAAATTTAAATGAATTGTTTAAAAGATAAAAATGAACAAGGATGGGCGAAAGAAAGAAAAGGAAAAGAAAGAAAAATTCAAGTTAAATTATACTTTGATTTATTACTCATTTTCTTGATGCAGGGTCTCGTTACACAGTTCAGACTCATAGCGTTCCTCCTATCTTAGTCTCCCTAGTGCCTGGTCACAGATGTGCACCTCCATGCCCAGTTCCAGGGCCAGCACAGCTTGCCTGGGTGCCGCTCTTGCCAGGCAGGCACTGATGCTACCGTGATGTCTCCCGAGCTCTGATCTGTTACTCTCACTTGCTGATAGTGTTCCATTGCGTGGGAAAACCGCAGTGTTTATTCATCATGCATGGGCTTTTACTGCTTCTCTAGTATTCTGCAAGTCTGCACAGTGCTACCGTATGCCTTTGTGTTCAGGTGCTTATAGGAACATAAAATTGTCTCGCTCTGAAAGAAATACCTTTGAGGATGGATATTGGATCATATTAATATGTATTAGGGATAAGAAAAGGACAAGCTGTTCACAAGAACAACCATACGCTGTGCCAACTCACTAGCAAAATATGAAAGTTAAGAGTTCTACATTCTTAATCAGCATTTGGAGGCTTAGCTTTAAAAATGAATACTTCTAAGCTATTTATTGTGGTAAATCATTGTGGTTTGGGGCTGGGGCAATAGCTCAGTAGAATAAACACTTGCTTGGCAAATGCAAGTTCAATCCCTGGTCCAGCAGAAAAAAAAAAGAGAATTTAACTCGTTTTCATTTTAATTAGCAGCACACTAACAGCTAATGCTGTTGAGTAGCTCTTTGCATATATCTTCCTGTGTATATTTTTGGGATTACCCATTAAAGAGGCCAGAATCTTCCACTGAACTACACCCCCAATTCTTTCCAATTATTGTATTTTTCATTTTTCATCTGATTAAAAGTAGAGGTCTTACTAAACCACTAAGTTGGAGAAGCAGAACACAGCCTACAGTCTTGTCTCAGCTATTGAGAGGGCTGGTATTACAGCACGTGCCACCATGCTTGGCTTATATAACTTTTAAAATTTAAAGTTTACTTCAATCCTTTTGATTAATATTTTTACTAGCAAATGTTAAAAATCCTCTACTTACTGTAGATGCATGTCTTTTCATAGGTATGAAATAGGAAAATATTTTTTTCACAGAACCGAATCTGTCCTTTCCTTTTATCATAGAATAAAAGTTAATTATTATAAAAGTTGATTTATCCGTTATTCATTTTTAAATCATACTTTGATTTTATATATAAAAATCCTTTTTCTAAGTAAACTTTACGAATACTTTTCTTTAAGCCAAGTTCGCAAATACTTTTCCTAAAAATTTAAAAAATAAGTTTCATATTTGCATTTATAATGTAATATGGGTTAATTTTTTAAAATGAGTATATTTCAATATTCATTATTTATTTTTATGACAACCCGTTCCAACACTGAAGAACTTAGAATCACATTTTCTTATTTTATTCTTATGTGTGCTAAAAACAGATCTAAACCAAAAAGATATAAGAAATGATTTGTTCATGCATAAGTAGTTTTCCATTTTCAATTTAAAAGTTTCTTTTTCTTCAAAAACAGATAAGGATTTTAATTATCTATAAATACCCTAGCATGATTTTTATTAGAAAGATAATATCAGTTTGAACTAAGTGCCTGCATAGGCAAGCACAGGGCCTGAAAACTGGTCTCTGGTGTATGCAGCATGAGCCCCAACCCTGGGACAGCTGAGCCTGGTGAGTGATTGCAAGTGTGGTGGTAGAGACTTGTAAACCGAGAGATAGGGAGGCTGAAAGCAGGAGGGTCACAATGAGCCCAAGTTCTGTGGTGAGACCCTGCACCATAAACACACACACACACAAAGATTTAATAATATAAGTTCAATGTACAGATGAGAAACTAGCATCTTATGTGAACCTAGCATTAAACAAATAGTGAAGATCCACAGAGGTTATAGTCCTAAATAAAAAGAAGATGCTTCTGGATCTCTGAACTCACTCTGAGAGAGACGATCTCAGTGAGACCTCCAAAGCTACATCTGTTAGGTCTTCTTGTCCTTTCTTTTGGCACTGGAACCTAATATACAACAGTTCAAGTTTTCCTTTTTTTCAGTGTCTATTGTACCCTTTAGATTTCATTTTCTCTTTCAGGCTCTCACACTGAAGAGACAATATGATGTTTGCACATGCGGGTCTAAAAGATACCAAATATAAAGCAATATGAGAAAAACACCCCACATCTTAACAGTTTCATTTTTAATACAAGTAAATGGGTAGAAGTAATATTTAAAATATCAAGAAGTGTTCTTCATTAGAAAGCTTACAAACTAAAACAAATTAATGGTCCTATGCTTATACACATATTGACCAAGGGCTTATCTAGTTTATTTGGTGTGAAGAGAATATATTCAAAGTTTTCTATAATCATTTTTGAGAAAAATGATTTGAAGGCTAACAGTACAAAAGTTAGCTGCAGCTATGGAAGTGCTTAGATTCAATTACATTCAACAACATATTTTACAGTGACTCGCTCTAAAAGATGTCAGAATTATCTAAAAATTATCTCTAAAAGTAATGAGAGTAACAAAAAACAGATTACAAAACACATATTTCATTCTGAATCTAAAATACTTTGCACTTCTGAGGAAATTTAAGAAGGCAAATATCTCTCAAGTTTTTCAGAAATTTCTTTTTTTGCCCTTGTTTTGAAAGTACAAAGAGGGTAGCTGGAAATTGAGTCTTGAAGTCTGACTCATTTGATTGTAATGTCTTATGATTACAACAGATAAATGACACCACTTAAAGTCTGTCTTGGGGAATTTTATCACCTTTTTCCAGAAAGACATAAATTCCTGGAGGCAAATTGCTATGACTGTATCATGTCTTTCTGAGATAATGGGTTTTTGTGAGATCAAAATTATAATTGAAGGAGTAGAGTGGACGTGAAACAGTGGCAAGATAATATGTTGCATACTTGAAAACAGTAGAAGTTCACATGTCACACAGGATAAGGAGTGAGTTAGGAGATGGACTGGGGAAAACTGAGACTGATTTTGCAGGTGATTGTAACTCACAGATATATGAGTTTTGCTCCAAGAGAAAGTAATTGAGAGCCAGAGGGAGAGCATAAAAATAGCAAACTCTTATTTAAATATTTGGAAAAAAATCTTTGTAGTATTAGATAGGGGTTGGGTCGACAGGCTTGCAGCAGTTCAGTAGATTCTGAGAATCATAGGTGATCTGTAGAATAGTGCATAAGTGACAGATTTGAGGCAGTTGACCTCGTGACTAGATATGACTGTAGAACAAAAGGATCTGCACTTTTTGGATGATTCAATAGATCACACACAAGTAAGGAAACATATTTGGATATGGCAAGCATTGAACAATTGAAGAAGAGTATGAGATCAGATATCTGAGAAATAAGCTTATTATAATGTCACCGTGTCACTAATATTGTCTTCAGCATTTTGATATGATGTTCCAGATACTGTGTCCTAATGGTACTTCCTCATCCCTTACCCTTGCAGAGACATAGGAGCTCTATCTGTTGATTCAAATATTGCCAAGATATAATTAGATGACTTAAAGCCAAGGGAGACAATACATTTCCAGAGATAGCATGTGTATGACTAGACAGTGCCTCTGACTAAAACCAGAGTCTGACCAGTATTCACGAATTAAAAAAGATTAAGGATATATTTAAGAAGGAGCAATCATACTTAGAAAACCAGGGAGTGGCTAGATAGGATAATTTAAACCAACAGAGTTTTCCAGATCAGTAGTAACTGATACTATAAAGAAGTCAAGAATATTGAAGATTAAGCATCTCATATGTTGTCAAACACTCTAATGTAGCAGCTTTAGAGTTTTGATTGGAAATAATCCACACCAGTAGAAAAGAATAAGTAAGGCATTGATGAATGGGATCTTATGCAACCATATGAAATATCTGGATTCTGAAAAAAAGAAAGATAATAGCTGTAAATGGACAATTTGTCAAATGAAAGCTTAATTTTTGGAAGACAATTGATAAATTAAAGGAAAAGACATACAAAACAGATGAGAATAAAGATAGTAAAGGGAAAAAGGACTTCCACAATTAATACAGAGAACATGGAAATTAATCTTATGTAAAAGGAGAGGAATATGTATCAATATTTTGCTAAGAATGCTAGTGTGTGCATGGGCTAGTGTTCAGATTGGTGATAGAAGGTTTTATGGGTTCTTGGCTTCTATATTTTCTACAATGAATAAATGAGAAATTGAAGAATGGGTCTATGTAGATCACTGTCATTCAATCATCATTTGGGAAACTGCTGGTCAGCTTCTGTTTAATATACCTTGTGCCTATATGCACTGCACAGCTTAGAAAAAATAGAAAAATATTGCACGTATGGATCTTGAGTATTTTTCTTTCTTTGCTTGTTTTTTTTTTTGGTTTTGTTTTGTTTTGAGACAGGGTCTCACTACACATTTCAGGCTGGCCTTGAGCTCACTTTTGTAGCTCAGGCTGGTCTGGAACTCTCACCAATCCTCCTGCCTCAGCCTCTCAAGTGCTGGGATTACAGGCATGCGCCATATCACCCAGCTCTTGATTATTTGTCTGAATCACCAATAACATGTAATTCTGTAGAAATGTGTTCTATTCTTTTCAGAATCCCGCTTTTTAAGTGGAGGCACAAGTTATGCTAGCATGAAGGTTTTATTCAGTAGCGTCAATAGAATTTCCATTTTTCTGTCACAAATTTCATGTTCAAAGAATAAGCATAAATGATTGCACTGCATATGTAGCTAGCTGTGATGATCTTTCTTTATGTATTTGGTTGTTGCAGGGTTTCACTGTGCAACTCACACTCATGGTGATACTCCTGCTTTCAGCCTCTCCAGCACTGGGATTCCAGGTATACACCTCTATGTCCAGATGCCGAATGGCTCAACCAGCCCTGAGGGTGGGGACAGCGCAGAATGTGGTGCTGGGATTGAACAGCAGTCCCTGTACTTTGCCTAAGCTTGCCTAATCAGGCACCTTAATGAGTTGAATTATCACACTGGCCCCTGTAATGATTTTCTGATTCCTTGATTTCAACAGGCATCATTTCTTGGAGTCAACTATCCCAGCAGTAGCTTCCCGATTTCCTGTCTTCCTGCCTTAGCCAGGAGTGTTAGCTTTGTCTACAAGCCAAGTATGTGTTATAATCCTCTAGCTTTCCATTAATTTCATAAGCATGTGATTCTTAGCAAGAAATTCCTTCCTTTATAGTGGTTAAAATGGCTTCAGTTATAATTATTGGTCTCCTACTGAAGCATTATTTGTCACCAATAGTAATTTCAGGAATAGAAATTTTGAGCTGTGAAATTGATCTCTCTTCAGCTGAAGGTCATATGTATCGGAACCCATTAAAAGACAGGATACACGTCATATATAAAAACTAGTACAAAAATTAATTGCATTTCAACCCACACTTACTTGAAACTAAGCTCATGATCCCATAATTCAAGTACTGAAAGCTCCAGCAAATAACAGTGCCTTAGGCACAAGTGATTTGAGAACTGAGAGTCGAACTTCCTTCTGCTGACTATTGCAGAATTAAAAATTTAATGTTAGAATGTAAGCAGGGAACCAGGAATTTGTCATAACTTTTTGAATATCTCATCTTGTGTATCTCTGTGGATAAGGGCCTGTAGTACTATTCCCTTTAAACTGGACACAAGGCAACGGAAAGGAACTCCCAAAGTACAATGGTGGTGACAGCTGGAAAGAAAGTAAAATTTAGTAGTACTCAATTCCAAAGCAAGCTAGATGTGGATGTGTGATAGCTGTACCTAAATTGGAATGCCATTCAGAACATGTGAACTGTAGTGATCTCTGATTGTGGATGGCTGATCATGCAGTTAAATTTGTAATATATGCACAGCTCCTTATAGAAGATTCTAGTTTTTCTGAATAATCAAATTAATATTGTAGCTGACAAATGGAAGGCCCTGATATCTTCAGGCTGGGAGTTTTATTAGTGAATCGGTTGTGTTGGTGAGTGGTGGTGAGTCGGTATTCAAATTCTTGAAACAATTGTCAGATGAAACTTAAAAGTCTCACAGAGGAACTCCCCTCCATGGGCCTCCCAATGCACAGTTCCTTACTAAAATTTCTTCTTATGCCAATTTACACAAAATAAGGTTCCTCCCTATCTCTTCCCTTCGTTTCTCCTCCTGCTTTTATATTTTAGTAAGTTACACATTTATAGAACTGTCCTCTGTTCAAGCCATGACAGTAATATTGTTTTATGATGTATATTTCATAAAAAGTCATTTCCAGTGGAGCAGACATCAGGAATAAACTTCATGGGAATTGTTTAGAATAATTTCTCAATTAGTGCAAGATAGGATTTAACAATGGATATAGGAGTGCACTAGAAACATAAATATCACAGAAGCAAAAAAGAAGCGATTTTGTCCCTTATATCAGCATGGAAAATACAACTGAAACAAGCCTCAATGCATCTGAAATTATTCTAGGTGTGCACAGACACACATATAATGTTTGGAAAATAACATCTGAAAGATAATAGTCATGTAAGATTAAGAAGATATAATTTGGTTTCCCTGCCCATATATGTGTTGATAGTTATGCACATAGTTGCAAACATAAAAATATATTCTTTCCCTCTCAGAATACTCTGTGCTTCTGTTCTGTAGCATAGCATTGTCAGACAGGGACATTAGCAATGGGTATAAAATAATACCTTTGAGCAAGTATTCATGTGTTTCTCTGCAAATGTGAATTTTAAAGTACATAATATCAATATTGCACAACACTGTTTTTAAGACAGAAAAACTGGGTTCTGGATGATGAAAATTTTTTTGTTATTTTTATATACATTTCAGAAAAATACATATATATTCTATATAACATATAGTATAACACTGAAGCATTAAAATTCCACATAGGGGAATTAATGAAAAAGATGTATGGAAAAGCTCCTTAAGGAGGAATAAGGGAAAAAAAACTGAGAAGAAAAACAAAATAAGATTTATTAATTTCTTTTCATGTCTGCTGACAGCATTTGATTAATTGTCTTAATCTTAATGTGGAGTAATGAGGCAAAGCAATTATCTTTCTAGCTAGCTCCAGTATGTTACAAGGAAAAATATATTTAGAATTCACATTTTTATCTTTTTTAGTAACTGCTACTTGGGATGTGTGTATAATGCATACAATGCAGGTAATATTCTCTCAGCAAATGATCAGTAAATTATTCAGTGAGCAAAAACCACTTTATATGTGTAAGAAATAATTCTGTTAAAGGCAGAAAAAGTGAAAACACAATTTTAAGTGCACATATTGACCTCAATAAAAGAAAGGAGTTAAACTTTATCTTAGCTCAGAGATGAATCTGGCTTTTTTAAAAACATACTTGCGGTAAAGGGGCAAATGCCAGGACATTGAGTGTGTTTGTTAAGGAGGGGATATGTGAGAGTTTGCATGAAGAAAGAAGAGAAGGCTTCATTATTCCAGAGATCTGGGATGAGAAGAGACCCACAAGACTGGAAGATGCAATGGACAGGCTAACATTTCTTAATGCTGTCCTACTGCAGGAGAAAAATAATACCTTATTATTCTCTACAGTCAAAGGGGATAGGTTTCACAGATAAGGGTTGCCTAGGACTTATCTGACAATATTGACAGTGTCTATTTAACGTTGGTATATGCAAGCAGTTTAATTCTTATTAATTAAGCCCAGTAATATAATATAACTTTCCTTAGAATCCAAGAATATAACTTTGACAAGATTATTTGTTGTATGTTTTTGCTAATCTCTAGAATGCTGTCAACCTTCCAAGCAGCCACTAAGAGGCATTTTCACAAGCTGGATATAGAGTATAGTAATACGTTGGTGTTAGTAATGCTGTTTCTTCATTTTCATAAAACAAACCATATATGTATCAGATCTCCTCAATGGGACTGAGAAAAAAAAAATTGTACTATTGTCTTAATACTAAATTTCCAAGCGCAAAAGTCATTTTCTAGGGATACATACGTTTGCTTGTTTTTGTTTGTGATGTGATGTGATGTGATGTGATGTGATGTGATGTGTGTGTGTGTGTGTGTATGTTGGAGTTTTCCCCAGAAAATTTTTATTTCCATTTTTTGATGACTTCCTAAGTATCAAGACCTGCTTAACTCTGTACTTTGCATCTGTTGTTTTTGTAGGGCACTTGAAATAGACTCAGATCCTTAATAGCTTATTTTAGCTCTTCTAAAGCAAAGTTGGGTGTGTTGCTGTTTTGCATGCAGAATTGTAGTTTCATCCAAGCAAGTGAAAAGTGCATTAGAAGTGCCAGTAGTTTGTCCAGAGAGCTTCAGTGTTAACTTATCTCATTTATCTGTCAGGGATGCACCAGAGCTATTTGAAATTCACGTAGGTTGCCAACTTCTTAAAATTAATTGATGTGCTAAATTTGTGACAAGTAAAAGTTATGACTAATGCCAATCATTTTGTAGAGTGCAATTCCCAGTCCTGCTGCCTGTTTTATAGGTAGAGAAAAAAGGGTGCTTTTTCAGGAAACCCAAATTCACTTGGAAATAAGTGTGTGTTGCTTAAATAACCATGATGTGGAACACCACTCCTATGAAATGTTCACAAAAATCTGAATGCTTTGCTTTATTAGGTGGTCAGCATGGTGGGTGATGGAGCTGATGAAGTAGCCAAGAACTTTATACCACCTTCCTCTAGACAGTTCTAATTACAGACAGTAATCACTTTCCATTACAAATTTACTTTCATAAGACAGTAAAAGGAAAATTAAACTAAGTGATATGTATCTTTGCCACTTCATTTAACTTTAAAGGCTTCCATCTTTTAATCCACCCAAAATATTTTTAATGCCAAAACAAAATGTTACACAATTAACCTCTAAATCTGATTACCAAATGGGAACTCTACAAAGATTAATGGCCCGGTAAATGAGAGGAAAACGTAGAGGTATGTGTCCTGAAAACTCCATTTTATTTCTGTCATTTGTAACTATTTTGGTCTCACATTACACTGCACAATAGATTTGAAAATAAGGATTTCAACGTTGCATTTGTTTAACAATGCTGTGGTATAGCCACACAGTTGTGCCCTTTGTGATATCCTTAACACAAAATTTTACCTTTCTGAAGTAAAAATGTGAACAATCCCTTTTAAGGCAGGGCGGTCATAAGGAAGATCTTCAGGGTGAATACTTCAACTGGAAATTTATTCCTATTCCTGACAGGAGCACTAAGATTTAGAATACTCATTCATACTCATTTTTATGCTGCCATCTCCACAAAGAAGTCCATTTATTTATGATTAAGGCTTATAAATGACAGTTCAGAGTACATTCACACTGTCACTCATGGAGTTAGTCAAGCATGGAATTAAAAATATTTCAAAGTCATTGCCATCTTTGAATTGAATGTAATTGCTACTCTAAGAAAAATAAAACAGTGAGAACAGGACAGTAAGAGGATAAAATGTTCATTTTAGAAAACTTTCAGGCTATTTGAAAAATGGAATGGATTAGGGAATCTATAAATGTTAATGACACGAGGTTCTAGTAGTCATAGAAGGCTGTTACGGAACTCCTAAAAAAAATGACAATTCCTTAGAAATAGAAAATGACCAAAGACTTACTTTTGGTAAATATTGAAAACGACAGAAAAATGAGGCTTTCCTTCAAAGTATACCTATGTCTTCGAAAAACATTATCAGTAAAACTTACCAGGTTTTGAGATAACTGCAGCTCAAGACCTTATATTTAAAAATTATCCTTGGATCACCATAAAAGCTATAATTTTTATAGGGAATTATTCATAAAAAGCATTCTTCATGAAAATATCTTTTTATCAACACAGCTTAAAACAAATAATTTTTAAATCCTTATAATATTCAACGTGAGTGTTTGAATGAAAAAGTAAGGCTTACTTGGGTACTATTAGCCAACATTAATTTAATCGTGCAATTTTTTATCTAAATTGTGTTGCAGAGAATACTCCTAAGACCATGAAAAGAAAAAAAAAAAAATGCCGGGCGTGGTGGCGCACGCCTGTAATCCCAGCACTCGGGAGGCTGAGGCAGGAGGATCGGTGCGAGTTCGAGACCAGCCTGGGCTACAAAAGTGAGCTCAAGGCCAGCCTGAGCTGCATAGTGAGACCCTGTCTCAAAAAGACAAAAAAAAAAAAAAAAAAAAAAAAAAAAAAAAAAAAAAAAAAAAAAAAAAAAA